>JABASC010000246.1:0-50914 GCA_019776185.1 Plutomurus gul
ATCCTTTCGGTTGGAAGTCTGCGTTTAATTGGAGTTGGTTTATTACCCAATTCCAAACTGAAAGCCATTAAGATCTCTGTGCAAGGAGCTTCAATTCGTAATTTTTCATTCGTATATGGATTTTGCTCAAATTTCGAGATTTTCAATTGGTTGCAAGGTTTGAATTGGCCTCAATTCTCAAAATACATTCTAATATTTAACGAATTATTCCAATATTCTGAAGCCCAATCTGCAGTTTGTATACTATTAGTATGTGGAATAATACGGAATACAGTTAATGTTAAATATTAGCGAAAGATGATACCCAATCAAAATGGTATTCGTGTTCTTACTAAATGTAAAAAATATGAGTAAATTTTTATACCTGGTGATATGACAAATACATATTACGACAGCTACACACGCCGCACCTACGATAATCTATATATATATGTACATAGGTCCATATATGCTATCAATGTAACATGTAACCATATTGCAATTGTACATATTTAGAGACAGTAGGTACATTGACACAATCCTTTATATCTTAGTTTAGTAAACGCTAATATCGATTCGTTCCTTTCCTTTGCAGGAGAAATGTTGGGAGACACGAGTTTAAAACCATATTGCAATTGTATTTAGAGACAGTAGGTACATTGACACAATCCTTTATATCTTAGTTTAGTAAACGCTAATATCGATTCGTTCCTTTCCTTTGCAGGAGAAATGTTGGGAGACACGAGTTTAAAATTGTCTACAAGAATCGGGTTTTAAGGGATGTTTACGCTCTGAAGCCAGGAAATAATGACCGACAATCCGGAAGAAACTTGTTCTTCTCCTTTAATGTAAGGTAATGAAAAAAGCGCAAATGAAATGAAAATGAGCAGACGAGAGGAAATATGAGTCAGAGCCAAAAATTCAACCTTAGTGAAAACCTCACGACCACAGCGGTGAATGAGACAGAGACAGAAGTGCACACAGGAGCCAAAAGCAAAATTAAGGGGAAAATCTTGAAAGAAGAGAAGGAAGATGAGACGAACAGTACTGTGGCTTCGAATACGATTGGAAGTGGTAATGGATCCTCTTGTTACTCTATAGTCGATACGAATGCTTTCCGCACACCGTCTGTCGTGAAGACGATAACGAAAACCAGCTCCTGTAACACTAATAATAATGAAGAGGAAAACTACCACAACCGCCACCACCAACAACATCAAAGAAAAGCCGGCTGCAACACTTGCACGCTTATCCCGAGAAAAAAGGAGAGACCTCCGTATTTGGACTCGACCACCGGAGTCTCATCCTTTCCAACTTCCTCGAGGGAAACCGAGCACCTAGAGAATGACGTTGGTAAGAATCATTCTTTTTTCAAACTTTTTTTTTGTGGAAAACACCCTTTTGCCTTCATAACTTTGATGTATGTATTTGAGACAATAAGCGGTGGCGGTCGCCAACTAGCGTACAAAAGCAAATCAAATGTCCATTTAAAAGTCACCGCTGTGTTTCACTCACTTAGCCAACTTGTTTTTCTATTGATCCTGGTCTAATAAAGTAATAAATATGTATTTGCACATTTTTGTGCGACTCTCTGGGCGATACAAACAATACGCAACACTAGTATTTTGAAGTACGGTGCAAGATCTGGAGTCTGATTCATGCTCGCCTGAGTTATTACATAGCATCCACACCGTTTGTTGTACAAGATGTTGGCAAAAAAATGCTTGATAAGACCTCTCTCTCGCTTTTGCTCTTTATCTGTACAAGGGAATTCTTGGCTGAACAAATCTCATTCATTGTCAGTGCGCTCCCCGAATGTAATATCAGTAGTTTTTTCTCAGCTCTTGTTTACCCTATTGAATCGTTAGGATGGCTGTACAGTACAGCTCCTCTACAAACAATAAGTAGGGAGAGAGAAAGAAAGAGAAAGGAATTAGTGGAAGCTCAATTGCCGCATTCACTACATACATACTTTATTTTATTTCGTTCGTCATCGTATTAAGAACCGTCAGATTGTGAGTATAAGGGCTGGTTAGAGATCTTGTATGTGGTAGAGGAGAGTGTGCTTTCCGTGGTCGTGTTTTAGGTATATGAAAAAATATAGGGCAGAGAGGAGACTACTTACTACCAAGAATAGCAACGTGCAATACAGAGAGGCTTGGTGCGATTCTCGAAGATCCAATAAAATAGCTATATGTACATAAGTACGACCAGAAATCATAGTTGAACACGAATACTGAATACTACGTTGAACTAGAAATATGCCCAATTAGATTAATGAGGAAGGGAAGACTCATCTTCTCTCCCACCACGACCTCATTCAAACCCTTCCAACTGAACATAAGTTTTCTCCTAGTCAGTACGTAAAGTAGAAAGAAGTTACTTGTGGGAAAGAAAATATTTGCATAATAAATTCCGTAAGAGTTTCAGCCGAAGATTATTGAGTGATTAAATTCTGAATACATAGGATAGGGAGTATGTAAAGTAGAATGCATAATCCGTTAAAATTATGAGCTGACTGATTGTTAGCACGTAGACGAGTTGCTTATATTTATACGTATGTAAAGTACTTAGTAACTGTGGGAAGTCTTAAAGTGGTAAGTAGTAGTGAGTATGGTGATTGTCATGTATAATGGAGATAGTTGGTTGAAAAGTACGTAATGTGTATATTCTGTGTGTAGAGTCTGGTATATGTATATCTTTATACTTACTATAGTATTGTGTGTATATGGAAAGGAAAGAGGATGCGAAGAATGAGAAGGAGATAGTGTGTGGTTATTTTCGTGTTGCAAAAGGGGTAGGTTTTCTTGTAGGTTTTGCAATGAGAAGCTCTTAAGTGGGGATAAGGAGGCTGTTAGAACTCGTGGAGAGATGATAATGTTGATCGAGAAAGTTGATATAGCTTTCATATAGTTAGTCCGTGTCGAGTGGGAAGAGTAAAGAGTCTGTCTGCCTTTCCTTTCGAGTAATTCTCCTATGCGAACTGCAAATGTGAAAACTAATTTATCTTGGTCCACTGCTCTTTACGATCTCTACTGACTCCACTTTTCTTGCTTTCCTCCGCCTGTCTTGTACACAATGTATTGCTATCGTGGTCCAGAGCTACACAACGTCAAAAGGATAGTATGTACACAGTGTAGACTGACTAGACCAGAGGCTAACACTTTCTTAACACTCTATTCAACCAAATAATCCGAAACCGAGGGTAAACATTTGGTAGAGTTGAGAGAGAGAGAGAGAGAGAGAGAAGGAAACGTAGCAGCAATGGAGGACGAAAATTCCAATGGAATGTATTGCCGAAACGGAGCGTCAGCTTTCGCTACTCTTCTGCTAAACTAAATTGAGAAAATTCAAAGGTTTCTTTCAGAGGAGCAGCCGTAGTATTTTTATTTCCCTTGTGATATCGGCTGAATCTGCTCATTTGATCTATTATCGGCTTTTAGACAGCAGTCACACTCACTCTCTGAAATATCTTCCAAGGTGTATCGTGCTTCATACTGGTAGATAAGTGAAAACTAGATGCACTGCCAGTTTGTGTCTGTTATGTTCTACATGCTACATCTACTACACTTCTTTGTTAAAAGCTTACGTATAAAATTCAGAGACAGTTTTAACGGCTGTATTTTATCGTGTGTGATTCCGAAAAATCGATGCTCATAAGTATTGGCACTATTGCCTAAAATTCCCGCGCTTGTATAAACAAATAATTCTGCCTGCCTACTTTAGTCCATTTTGTAACTAGTAATATATCTTATATATATGTAGAGTTTGTAGTTTTTCTTAAAAAGTCTTCTCTTTATATATATTTATGTATTTCTCTTTGTCTTGTTCACTTATACATTATATTGGAAAGTTGGACTCTGTACGTACTGTTGTGGTACAGTAGGTTTATTAAATTATTCGCTCAAACAAACCTTTCTTTACTGATTCGCTGAGTCTTCCTCCTATGTATATGTATCTCTTATCCTGCGGAAGCTGTTTAAGAAGTTCACGGTGGACGCGATGACAATTTCCTCTCATCTGCGTGCACCGCTATTTTCTGAAATTAACCATCTACTAAAATCCACAGTCTAGTATATAGCGGTACGAGTATAATGTGTGCACTGCATCTAGGTGCTTATTTATTAAATTGCAGTTGAAAAGTTTCTGTGTGCAATTTATCGTCTATTAGTATATATTTAGAGGGGAACTGCGACAAACTTTTGCTCGAGAATGTTTTTGCTCACAATTAGTTAAGTTGAGTGGTTTGACTTATTGAGAAAATAGCTGGCCGAACGTTTTGGGGCAAGATTATTTTTGTTTTGCATAGAACTACACAGTGACGATATCTAGTCGTTCGTTGTAGAATTTCGTCGAGTCTTGTTTGAGTGCTGAACTCTTTGTTGCAAGGTAATATTATAAGATAAGGAAAACATTAGCACGTGTAACCTTTACTAACTAGCTGTACGCGACCAACTGTACCACAACGAACAGCTCACATTCTCATTCACAGTCCGCAACTTAAATTATTGAATAATTATAGGCGAATAATAATACTCTTTAATTCAAGGGTAGAAAATCACGGTGAGGGAATGTGAAAATCATTTTCTCTCTCTCTCTCTCTTTCTCTCACTCTCCTGTCTAATATTATCATGTAAATCCACTAAAGTCCCACAGCTAGTGGGTCTCTGGTAGGGTGTTACAGGAAAATACTGTAAGAGACGAGAACTTTGGTAGATAAACTTTCTTTCTACTACAACCACACTTACTTTTTGCGAAAGAAAGTTGTCTGCTTGAGCAGTTTGAGCTGAACTTAATTTGCTATATAGTCCAAGCTACAAATTTCCAACCTTAAAAATTATATAGTTGAGTATAAATGTGGGCGTGCGTTTCTGCATACATCAACATGTAGCGAAAAGTTTTATCAACAAGAAGGCTATCTACATACATCAGTCATTTCACTTAAAATAAAACTACTTTGACATAAATGTTTCTTTAGTTTAATTTAATGGCGTACCTACGTAGTAAGTAGTATCTGTAGTAGCTGCATACGATGTATATGTATAGGTAAAATACAGGCTACCACTATAACATAATATATACCCAGTAAACAAAAGATGTACTTTGACTTTCACTCGTAAACTTGTCTAAATAAGAAGGTTTTTAGATTCCACAAGTAAGTCTTAAGTAAACCAACCGTCGCTTCTTGCAACATGGCATCCACTCTCATATTACAAAGTCAAGTTGGGAGATGAAATGTGAAAAATGAGACATAAAATAAGAAAAGGACATCGAGATCAACATTTCATAATGTAGCATGCATGAGTAGACTGTTGTAATCTTAGACGCCTTCCTTCTCTGCTCGAGTTTCTACATTCTAAAGAATTACTTCTGTCATCATTTTTCTCACCAGAAAATAATAAAGCACATTCAACGAGCACGACGAACATATTGCCCTTTCTTGTGCCGAGGCCATTTCTGTCGATAGCATTGCTATTCTACTATGGACTATGGATACCAATCGTTACCCTTTTGGCAACAACAACTTCTCACCCAGTTGTAATAAAGCACAAAATTTCCTGCTTTAATTGTCACTGATATTCTTCTGAATCCAAGCACTGATATTCTTCTGAATCCAGGCACATTAACGTGAAATAACATATCTTTCAAATTGTGATTTCTCTGATATAGTCTAGGCTTGTGCAAGATCAATGTTCGCGAGACTTTTTCATATTGCCGAACGCGATTAGGTGTATTTATTTATTTAATATATTGTTGGATTACAAATATTTTATGGTTTGCGCAGAAATACATTATAATACATACATACATTATTTTTAGACATCAATAAAACAACGTTATTAAAGTATTATCAGAATAATAATAATCCTCTTCCCAGTGTGAATTGGTAATAAATTTTTATAGTTAGGAGTTAGCACCGATTGAGTTTTAAATATGTTAAAAATGTACTGGTACATTTAGTAGTTGTTTATTCGGATTACAAAACTGTCAATAATTTGAGATAATGTTTCACCGTCGCAGGGATTGCGACACTCTGTTTTTGAGTCGCGGCATTTTACGGGTTTTTTACCAAAAACCCTACCCATTGGTTTTTTTATTTTGGCAGCTTAAAGTATTACTGTATAATAACGTTTGACTAGATCAAATATTTGAGTTAATAATTGTTTGACACTGTTAACATGTAATTCATAAGAAAATCATCAATTTACTAAGTTTGACAAAATTAAATAATTGGGTTTAATAATTCTTTGATATGTGATTATGAATTACAAGCAGTTAACATGTAATTCAAAAAGAAATGATCCATTTCTTCAGTTTTCTGTACAATGCATACTTTGAAACATAAAAACCAAAAAACCTCACATTAAATTATTCGACTTGTCCTTTTTATAATAATTACAAGGTGCATCTTCTACCATATTGATTTGTAGTTTAATAAAACAAGAAACACCCCAGTGTGCAGTTAATTAACTTCTCCTAATTTCATAAAATTATAAAAAGAAACTAGCCAGCATCAACTATAAATCAGATTACACACACGACTGCTTTGCTTTCTACATAGTTTTTTGTGCAATTGTAGTACAAATGATTGTGATTCAATGATGTGATGTCAAATGTTATGATTACGCGGATTTCTGAATTTTATAGCGGTGACGACTGACTAAATATACGTTTCTCACAATATAATACATATATTACAATTATTTACCGCTGTGCCCCATGAAGAAATTGTAACTATGTACAAATATCAGAAACCATTTCATTCAAAAAATTGTTTTAAATATTAATACGCAAAAAAGATGTGTTTAATTAGTAAACGAATATACATTTTAAGTAATTATTATTAGCTCAATACTAAAATTCTAACCCAATTTCCCCCCAAACAAATATTACAATAGCCGCAATGAAACAGAAACGATAGCCATCGTGTATACAAAATCGAACACCCAAGCATCGTAATTATGTATATACAACGAGGAATAAGACATTCAATGCGCTCCTTGTATTAAGATTTTTGGTTATATAACCCTACTCTAAACACTTGTGTAAATTGTGTTGTAACTTGAACTGCTCTCCTTGTTTCATTATAATGCATTTTTATACTATCTGTATCAAATATGTAGTATACATGTCAGTTTATTTATAGAGTGTTACTACATTCTCTGACAGTCTCTTTCGTCACTATGTACTACAGAGAAAGTCTTGCCTTTGTGGCCCTTGCCCTCACAGAAAAGTGTGTTAGTCAAAGTTTCTACCAATAGTTCAATGATAAGGCAAACCACTGGGAACACCTTGAGAATTCTTCTGCTCTTCCCAGACCGCAACTTTTCTACACTGCTGTTAACGTGTAAGATGCATGGCGGAATACCTGGAGTTTTCAGTACACACGGCATACTAGATACCAGATATATATTAGGTATCTAATATATTTACTTTGTACTACCACATAAAGATTTTTATGACGGAATGTTAACCTAGATCATACTTCATAACACGATATCATGTAAAATCATATCATATCATATCATTCAAAAATACTACAAAGAGTATGCGTTTCAGATCACACAGATAATGTATACAGTAAAACATTTCAGGGTTGTACGTAGTCAGTAGGTAGTACATTTTATTACCAATTACTAGGTCTTACGGTTTTGTAGCTGTGTGTGTAATATATATAAGAACCAATCATAGTGAACGATGTAAATATTGACAGTCACTTATACCAACATAATTAGTAAAACAGGTTATTTCGAGAAAGTTAGATATGGATGTCCTGTCCTTGGGCGGATGTGGGAATGAAGATAGAAGACTTGGGAACAGTCAACAGGAGAGAAAATGTGTTCGGATTTGTGCGCATCCGACATAAATTATACAATGTTAAAATCAAAGAGCAAAGGCAAGAAATATTAACTCAATTTCCCGGACTGATTGTTCTGGAGTGTATTGTGTGCATTATGATGTGAGAGGGTTAATTTAGTGTTTGTTGTCTCACGTTTTCCTGCACTTACTGACTAAATTCGAAAGAGGTGGGATAATACTTTGAAATAGTTGTCCAGATTCCACGCTCATTGTATACTATGTGATCCTTTGTGTTGTTCCTCTGCCATTTCCCGCTATATAAAAAGAATCGTGACAAAGAGTAGTTTCCATTACGTCTGTTTGAAAGTTTGCCTCTCCCTGGCACTGTCTCTATGTCTAGTGTTTGAGTGTTTGTATAATGTTATTTCTTGATACAATGTGCAATTGGGTTGTGGGCTGTGGGAAATTCAATGCAATTGTACATTGCTTTCACTCATGTTACGTAATATACGTGTACAAGCTGTGCAATACTTAGATCGCGAGAGAGTAGGTAGTTGATTCGTGGTTCGGAGTAAAAGAGGAAGTTGGCCACATATAGTGTAGTGTAATTCGAAGAGCAGCCTTCACCCAATTATGGAATTTTCTAAGTGTGGTTGAAATCGGCAAGAAAAGATTTTTTGTGGCTTAGAAATAATGTCATTGTGTCGGAGCAGTTTGGGAACTTTATTGTGCGTCGGGTTGAGTAGAGGAGACTTGGGCGAGACTGAAGAGTCATTCGGTTGGTTGGACGGTTGGCTGGCTCACTCAGAGAAGGAAAAGTAGAGAAAGCGAACGAGAGAGAGTGAGAGAGAGAGAGTGAGATGGAGAACCAGCACGGAATACTCTCACTGTGTGATATGACTCTGTGTGCGGTAGTATCTGTAGTAAATACATAGTTTGGTTTCCTGTGCTCTGTCTGTACTATTGCATTGAGTGCCATTCCATTCCAGTAGTATGCATTGTCGGAGTGGAACATGACAATAGAGTAAAAGAGAGCTCAGCCGGAGAAAGTCGGGCTTTGGGGAATTTAATGTAATGAAATGAATACGGAGAGTTATTAAAGTTGATTTTTGGGATTACAAAGTGTAGGCAGTCTGCCCGTTTTGTTTTGTCTTTGTGTACGTGTGTGTAGGGAAAAGTGAAGGAAAGTATTTTGTACGAGTACCTAGTTTTTGTTTAGGAATTTACAACGGATGGATTTATGACTGTTGATGTAGCTAGACAGAAACTTCGTAGTAGTAGCGGTGGTAGTATAGTATATTTTTATAAAACTTTTGTCCGTAATGTAGTTTCTCCTCCTCACAACCAACAACTTTTCTTATTGTGAGTTTATTTTACGATACGAGATTGCTGTGTTGCAGTAATGAAACACTTTTGAAAACAAAAACTTCAAATCTGGCTACTGATTTTCATGTTTCTATCGAGTTACTTTATGAGTCGAGCCGAGAATTATGTAGTTAATACCACTTGCGTCATATTAGTCAACGTAAAATGTGTACTTACTTGCTCTTGGACACACACTTAGTTCAAGTCTGTCTTTTCGGCCCAGTTGAAAAAAAGCGGATTTCGTAGGAAGGAAGCCAGTGGCAAAGCCGCAGCACGTCGCTGTTTTTAGTGGGCTTATTGCCGTTTCGAGCAATCGTTTCAACTTGTGTACAGCCCCCGTACAGTAATGCTGACTTAAATGCTTAAGTTTTCCAGAAATCTTCTTTTCAGACTGTTAGGCTCAGTCTCTCTCGCTCCCTCTCCATCCGACCTCAATTCTCTCACATCAAAGATGTAGTTTTAGATTGGACGGGAACTTTGCCGTGAACGAAATTATCATACATTAGACAACAACGTGCTTTGTTTTCATTTTCATTCCATTGCTTTTGGATTCAACTTCTAATATGAGTCCGACTGGACTGACTGTGAGTGGGCTGAACGGCAATCGGCTAGGGAAAAGTTAATTGGAAATCCGCCCAAGCAGGCAGCTATGTACTAATGCTATGCAACTTGTTTAACAATTTCTATGGTAGAGACCAGAGTGCCGAGCATGTTGGGAAATACCTTTGGCCAACCATTTCAGTCTTCTCTCTCTCTCTCTTTCTCTCTCCCTCTCTTTTAGTCGATGTATAAGCACCATTGTTAGCATTAAGCTCTCTCTCATTGACCTATCGTACATATTAGTCCATTGGAAGTGTCAATTTAGCGATATAACGAGAAAGTGTGAGAGTGAGCTGAAATTATTTTGTCCTCTCTGTGGGTGTTCCCTTGTGGAAACTAAATGTAGCATTAAAACCTTATTTCAAGCGCACACATGTAATTCTAAACACAAAGGTCCTCCGATTTCATTAACTTGTTCATCCAACCGGCCGTCAATGTTCAATGTTCGCAGCAATTCCTTATAATCTAGCGTCCTCCTCCTAACGTTCATCCTTTCTCTGCACAGTTTGCATACTTAGTGTCCCCACTTTCCATGTAATGTGTTGCGTATCTGCACATGAAAATTATGTGAAGGCCAAATTGAACTCAAATGAAAATCTCTTGCGTTCTGACTGCGTGACCGCTAGACTTTCAAATGCACAACCAACACATTCACGTATTACTCACACCCTTAGTACTTATATGGTGGTCAACGTATACACTGAGGTATTTAGTATGGCATCAGTGGGAAAAATAAAGTTCGCTTGGGCCTACTCAACTAGAAAAGTGGAGTACAAAGTACCTAATTGTTTATTTGTGTTAGGAGAGGCGTGTAAGAAAAGAAGTGACTCGTGTCACCATTGGGTATCTATTGAAAAGTGTTGGGAAATCTATGGATTTGTTTTCACTTTGTCATTGACAATTCATGTTTGCTACAAGCTGCTTCCTATTCAATGAGAGTGAAAAGAAACCTATTTAATATTTTGGCAGAAAACCGGAAAATAGTACAGTATCATTTCAGAGGACAAATGGATCGCAAAGTCACATTATTTTGACTTTTATCACATCATAGCCTGAATCACAATCATGTAGTATGGCGTATAAAAAAGTAATGCCATGCATTGCCATATTACTAATATACTATCAGAGAGCAATGCGATAGATAGATACTCAAAAACGAAGGAAAGTAAAATGACGTGGTAGGGCAAGTGTGGCGTAATATGGAATATCTGTTGGTATACAGAGGAATGTATTAGCGTGACTTGACTTGAACGAGTACACACATAACACACAATCAGTCGTCGCTCTGGTGTATGTATAGTGGGGCAATATATAAAGTTGGTTATGACATAGTCATGTACAGTTCTCATAGTTCAGTGAGAGCGAAGCGAATGAGAAAGAGAGAGAGCAGAGAGCCAGGTCGTGAAAACTAGCATTATAGCCAATATAATGAATGTTGGAGTACATGAGAAAAGATTGGAATAAAGTCGGTAGAGCAAGTGTAGTATGTTTGAGGGGATAGGATTGCATAAGTAGGCAAAGAGTGAATACGGAGTGAGACTGAGCCTGGTGAATTGCGAATTTGGTAGTGGCTGTGCCAAATGCCAAATGAACGACTTTATTGATGATGCGATGCACGAATGGCCGTTGGTTGTATGGTGAGCATGGAAATGGCTTTGATTCGTTAATATCAGCACTGATGAGATTAGAATTGAAACTAAAGTCAGAGGAGAGCGGAGATGAAGGAAAATAATATATCCTTGTGGATGTGATGTAAGTTAAGTTAAAATAAGCAGTCAATGCTGCATACAGAACATTGTATAAACTGCGAGCAAGAAGGAACTTTCCTCAAAAGATCTGCTTCTTCGACTACTACGTATATACACATGTTCTCGTTGTAGTAGTACTAGTATGAGCTAGTACAACATGTTTGTACCTACTAACTATAGGTTGGTTGGTATGTGTAGAATGCATGCATTCACATACTTGTAGTAGTATTTGGTGCTTGCATTACCACTGGTACGACTACTTATAATGGTGAGTGTTTGCTAAGAATCAGAAGAGACTATCTTCACCGTATATTATTTAGTTGGTTAGGAGAAAAGCGGAGGAAGAGATGAGAGAAAAAGAGCTAGAGCGTAGTATGCGTTGGTTAGTAATCATGTAACCCCGTTGTATTGGCCTCGGTTCGTTTGTCATGTCCCGAGGAAGGAAACTCTTTTTTGGGAAGTAATTATTGAACTGATGGAAAAATATTATATATCTTCCCTCACTACAAGTTAAGGCGCGTACGAGAGAAAATAGTTTATCAGTTTGAAATGAGTCCAAAATGTACGGGAGCACAGCCAGTCTCTCTCTCTCTCTCTCTCGCTTAATCCTCACTACCTTCGAATCTACTCTAATTAATTTAATTAAAATCGATTCGTTAAGAGCAACTGAAAGAAAGTGCCTTATCCTTTGAAAAAGACTTTCTCAGGATCACTTTCCCACTTTTCTTTTGTTCAGGAAGAGACGATAAATAAACCCTTGGTTCTATTAATGTCGACTGTACAGCAAGCAAATTGCTTCAGATTTGTAATCATAAAATTAGAAATTTAAAGGCTTGTGGCTCTAGAGCGAATATTCAATTGGGAGAAGCAGGGAAAGAGAATGAGTGGAGAGAAAGGCATTTTAACTCGGGTATTGTGTTGAGAAAGTCTAGAAGACGTAACTTGCTTCTCGTGTAGTAAGGAGCTGTGCTTTCCATGGGCTGGCTCTTTGCTTTCTACAGCACGTACACACTGACACCATATACATGGTTTACAACTATTATTATATTGGCAGTGGAATGGGCAAGAGAAAAAGTGGTGAGTTGTATGTATGTTGATGATGTAGCTTGGATGGCACATTTCATCCGGTGTGTGGCTTCATTTGAAGCTTGACAATCAGCTTGTTTTGCTGAGGGGTAGTTTTATTTAATGAACAATGAAGGAAGCAACCAAGTCAAGTGAAACTACAATACATACTGATAGCAGCTTCTTCCACTTCCACAGCAATGAATAGAGATTCCAATGGAAATTTATTTTATTATGGGAGAAATGTTGAAGTATGCAACTTTCTCGAACCTTCTGCTAACTCTGTTCTTGTATTAGTTAAAACTTAAACTCCACTGTCTTGTATGCTGATTTCTTTTGTGTTTGAGAATAGGTATATATAAGTAAATACATAGTCTTACCTCCGCGTGTGTGCACTACTCCAGACATGAATTTCTACTTCCGTACATAGCTTATAAAGTATACATATAATATTTCTACCTTTCATTACTCTACTTGTGCCATCCTGACTGCATAGCTATTTCGTTGATTTACCGAGCTAAAAGAAATTAAAATGAGAAAGATCCTTCTCAGTCGGAAACTCATTGGAGGACATACTGATGTGCTTTATATGTTTTAGTCTCTTCTCGATTACTGTTATACAGTACGCAGCGGTACACACTATCCTTTTCCAATTCATCTACATAACCATTTTGCAACACGATTTCAATGCTACGCACCTGTATCTTATGACACAATACTACGTAAGTGTGGTGATTTTTGGAGTAAATAAGTTAGAAAATGGTATTACATTTCCACAAAATTATTTGTGGAGGGAGAAATCTTTTTCTGAGGGAGAAGGGCAAATTCACTGGCAACATAGTTGTTTCATATTTAGGTAGACAATTTAAAAAAAATTAAAGTGCTGTTATATTTATTGTATAGAGTACTTTCATTCATTTAAAATAAATCTCCGGGAATTGCTGCAAATATCTATTCAAATAAGAATAGTAGATAACTTTTGAATTGTAATGTGTGTTGTCGATACCGGTGTGAAGTGAACCATGGAGTACTTCTTTGTGTGGAGCTATTCTGGTTTAGAGTGCAGTATGCAGTACACATTTATTCCCACATATCTTTGAAAGCACTTAACTCATCGTGTTCATTCTACTTGTTCTTCCTTGTGACTGTAGTCTTTGGTGTTTATGAATATCCACACCATTATTACCTTTATAAAAGTATAGTGCACACGTCACATTTATATGTACGCACACTGTCACCGAACATTTTAAGCTTATTCTATTGCGTCTTTTATTTCTTGTTTAGTGGTTCTACTTATCTCAACGTGGCCATTAAAATGAAGTTCGGCAGTGAAAGTGCTGAGGATGATGGAGATATGCTAAATAGAGAGGAGAGAGGCTGTAAATGCATGCGAACCCACTGCCATTGCACAGATTCATAAGCACATTCACATTGTGAGTGACAAAAGTGTGAAGCCTAGAGTTTTTGCTTTAAACGGTACAGAACTATATTTCAAGTCTGCCGAGATAAAATACTGTCTTTCGTTTTCCAACAATAAGTCATGTGTGACACATTTAAAAGCCAATTTCATAATTAAAAGGCCCACAGAACGCAAATACACTTTGAGTAAACAGGCTTAACATTTTTTCTCCGCGAGCATTTATTTGATTAGCGCTCAGGACAAGAAATTCGTACTAAGTACTAATTTCACTTAGATCATTAAAGTAAGCGACCAAAATGATTTAAGAGCAGCGGCTAAATGTTGTTGTCTTGTCTTTGTGGTGCTGTAACTAAATACATCGAGAAGTTTTTGAATGAAATGGTGTTGAAATTGTTTGATGTTGGTGTGTTTCGTAGGATTGAGTAATGATTTTCCGCCTTAGAGGTTCATCATACTGTGCAATAGTTGTAGATGGGATTTCTAATTAGGTACTAAAAACAAGATAAATGAACCTCGTTGTGAGATAGGATTTTATTAACCTTTAATCTACCAGAGAAGGGGAGAATGAGGAGGCTCCTGTTTGCACAGAAGAGCAATCTGAACATTTTGCTTGTGTAACGCGGAGACGAAACATGAAAACTTTTTAATTGCACCTCCTATCACACTGACAGCAGTGGTAGTTGCAGCATTTATGGTGAAAGTCTCCCTGTATGCGTTTAAATAGAGCTGTGTGCGCGCCATTAGTTAGTATGCGCCCGCCAGTGTTCTTTGTTGTTTTGTAAAACAAAAGGTGGGTTGGTTGGTTGCTGGCAAGTTTTTATATTTATTCCCTTAAGCAGCCGACAAGTCAAGTTGAAATTTTGAGTACTAAGTACATGACAAGTCCTTTATCTCTTTCAGTCTCAGTCTTTATGAGCTTTTGTTTTATTCTCAGAGCCTTCTGTGTGTGCGTACGCTATATGTAAATTGAGTTTTGTCCGTTAGTTTGTTGGGTGAAGAGTGAGAAGAGAAAAAACGTGGGAAGGCTCTTTTCGTTTCATTGTAAATTTTACGCATGCACAATTTTCCAAAAGAGTAAAGAGCGACCTGACAAATTCTTGGAGAAAGCACCGAGTGTTATTTAGATGTTGTGTTGTGAATTTTGAATGAATGAGAATTATGGAGTGGAGATGTGAAGTAGCGGTTTCGTTTCTCTCTTTCCATCTCTCCCCATCACCACCAACGAAAGAGCAGCTACGCGGCCTACTCTGCTAACATAACAGTGTTCTCCGTCTCTTCTCACTGCAAGAAATCTAACTTTTAAATGGAGAGTATTTATGAAAGTAATATCGGAGCATGTTAAGTTTGAGAGGATCATAAAATTGGTATGTATCAGTTGACGTGAAGACTGAGACGACAGATATGGATGAAATATTTGTCTGACGACACTATTATGCATGTATGTATTGTGCTGTACCCCTTATGACTATGTACTAGTATATAAATGTATACATACATATAAATATACTAGCTTTTGGTACAGATAGTAGTAGTTTGCGTTTTGTGTGAGCCGACTGGCTTGGCTTCTCTAGCACTAGTATGTATGTGTTTTACTTTATATTGTAGTTCACAATGCATAATGTATGTCTCTGTGTTAGTCGTCGAGCGAAAAGGAATTGTGAATGGTAAACTAAGGAAAACGACAGGAATAATGGTACGGATGGGGAAGGAAAAGAAAAGAAAGCTAACAGAAGAATAGTGAAGGAGAGGAAATGTGAGGCAAAGGAATTTAGCGTACACCAACCAAGCCAACTAAAGCAAAGAAGGCGAATGCAAAGGAAAGTAGAGAATAGGAGAGAAAAGTGAACATAAAACATAAAGTTGAGAACCGGGGAAAGAAAGAAGCGCCGGCGCTTGAGCCAGCCGACCCCGTCTACGCTGCTGCCTTTGCTCCAACTCTCTCTTCTCTTGTGCCACACCACCACTGTGTGTACTCTGTATACAGTAAACACATTCTCTATGGCTCTCTGTCCGACAGACCCAACAAAATTTCTACTCTCTCTCTCTCTCTCTCTCTCTACTTCCTCCACTTTATACTTGTTTTGTCGCTTGATACAGCGCTCCTGTATTGGTTAGGTAGTAGGCGAACCCGACGACTGCTCATTCGCGATCTCGTGCAAAGTCCAACTAACGATAAGCTGGGAGAAGGAAAGGAAAGCTCACTCTCGCGAAGCGGGGCTCAGCCACCCAAACGAATTTCGGATTTTATGGCATGATTTTTCTACTTCAGTTTCAGAACTGACCTACTCCCCAAGCAGGAAGGTTGTGCACATTGTCAGTCAGTCAGGCAGCTCACAGTGTGAGCTCTCTTGTCTGTCTCTCTGTCTGTCTCTTGCTCTCTACTCTCTCGCATCTTCTACCACTACTACACTACCTACTACTTACTTACATACATACATACAACCAAGAACATGTTCTGTATGCTAAGCCTTTTGCAAAGATACGACGAATCATAGCTCACTGTGTGAGTCCGCCAACGAGCTCCAGTCTTTACTCATTTCCAACCTCATATTACAAGTCAAGCATAAATTACGCCGGTTTTCATTTCACTTTCAGACAGTGCTAATTTACTCTGAAGTCACAAAGGAAAGTATGAACTAGCTAATTACAATATATATATATACAGTACTGAAAAGAACGATTCATTGGCTCGCTCTCTTTAAATATCCCATTTACCATAATAAGTATCCTTTATTGCCGTTATAATTAATTGTTTCTTCTTGAAACTGAACAACTACTACTCTCTGACTTCCTCTCTGCACATTCTCCCACTTACGGCAGTCATTTGTCATTCATGTAGTAGTCAAGTTGAGATAAAAGTTTACTCTCACTCACACACAGTACAACCATCCGCTAATATATAGCAAACAATTAGTCTGCAATCATTCCTCCAAGTCAACTTATCACAAATATTTTAACGCCGCTCAAGTTGCAGTCGACAAGACAAACTGGTGTTGACAGAGATTTATTTTTGTGCTACCTTCGAGAGAAGCTTCTTCTGGGTGATTTAGTGATCTCTACTGAAATTGTCAAGTGTCAAGTTGTCCGTAAAAAAGCAGTCAAAATAGGGAAAGTTAAGAAAAAAGCCGGATCAATGCACATAACCACGGCGGGTAAATACATTTTGTAATTATTCTATTTCTTTACAATTTATAATCATTTGTATGCTTATCGAAATTGGAAAAGTACAATGGTAAATCTTCTACACTATCAATAAGTATTATACGAAGTTATGTTTTGAAGTATGATAACGCTTGCATAAATATAATGTCTAATTTCTTTCCACTCATGAATTTTTAACAACAGTATTACATTTAAATTACAAAGTCTAAATTTTTCAGAAACGATCGTAGCCTTTTCCGTAGTATAGGCTACAATCGCATATAAATAGGAAGCCAAGTTTTCCTATAGGGTAACGTAACATTACTGTTTAGCTGGTAGTTCAACTACAAGTCTATTGATCTGTTCCTATCTGGGCTCGTCTCACGTGAAGTAGAAGTGTGACTCTATTTACTAAGACTCTGAAGGGAAATCCCTGTTCTTCCTCGTGTTCGTTTTGATTTGTGTTGTGTGTTGGTTGAGGTGTAGATAACAAAATAGATTCCTTTCAAAGTTAAAGTATTAGTGCTGTTATTCATTCGAAAGGCTGTTGTCTTGTGTAACTATCGGCTCCTTTCTCTCGGATTACACACTAGCATTTTTCCCCTGTCACTCCACATTCATTTCGCTATTTATCCTATTATTGAGTTTGGAGTTAGTATTATACGGAGAAAGATAAGAATTGTTATCATCTCTACCCACACAGCCTGGTGTGTTAGAACGCATAGACCAGGCCTCTTAGTGGTGTTGCTCATAAAATAGCGTATAAAAACTTTTACGATTTAGTTATCTTCGGTAACAACCTGCGAAAACACCTTAATGGCTGCAATTTGAATATGTGAGACGACCGAATGTGAGAGAAGGTTATTTCTAATTTTAGTACATAACTCCCAATAATTGCCTTGACTTATACCCTCACGATAATCATTCAACAATTTAGGCACTAAGCCTCCCAGAGATTGGCACTCGGAACATTCTAAAAATTATTGTCATATACGTGACATACTGTGTGCATGTGCCTATATAGGAAACTACTATTTGTATTTAATTATATAATATTGTGTAGGAATATATTTACATTCCTGTTTATTTAAAGCTAGTTATAAAACGTGATGTAAATTGGCAGCAGACAGACAGTAGAATTAGTAGACGCTACGAATCGTAAAGTATTTGCACACTATGCATACTATAATCAAATAGAGCAAATACAATACTAAATCATACAATTCAAACGTTGATGCTGTCCTTCGTGCCATGTCAAGCAATCTCTACCAATAACATATTTACCTACTAATTTTGCCATTGCCTACACTTTGAATCAGATAAGGGGAGCAAATTAACGATACATGGCAGAACATAGATCTTCATTTGTTGCAGTCATTTTTAAAGTTTATTGCTTCGAGAGCCAATTAAATTTATAATTAATCTACTACAATATTTGTTCTCGCTCGTGAAATGCATTCAATTTACTTAGAGAAGATTAAAGTCAGGGAGCCGAGCCAAGTGTTTCTGTCATCATTTGTAGTAGCTGAACTGCACTTACTGTGGACCTTCATTTTCCTTTGGAGATGCACTACGAGCCACGTTTCTTTTATCAATAAGCTCTGTAAGTATCATATATCAATTGTGAACGCTGTTTGGCCGTCGTTCTTATAATAATTTGAAATGCCTTTGTAAATATTTCCAAATTGCTGCACGAACTATCTACCATCTCTTTACTGTAGAGCTCTTTGTTTCTAGAAATCCCTCTATAATATACAGGCATATAAGTGTGAGATAAAGTTTGACAATTAATGGTGGATTAGAGATGGGTCTCAATTGAATCCTGATTGCAAACAGCAGTTTTGCTATTTTATAAAATGTTAGTTCGTACTTACCCGGAACGCATTAATAATACATACATACCTATATAGCAATTCTACACACGTTAGTCTTCCACAGTCAGTTTTGTCGTTTGGAAAATGATTTTCTGACGAATTCCAGTATGTACCTGTACAAGTAATATAGAAATAGAAAGTAATACCTACATATGCTATGTATCATTTCGTTTAAACATTTCATTGTGGGTATGTATGTGTAGCAGTATATATGCATGAAAGGGAGCAGCCAGTCAACTCAAAACTCAAGTTTTATGTAGTTATACGTATGTAGAAGATAGTCAGTAGGCAAGTCAGCTTTTGTCTAGCCCACAGAAGAGCTTGACAGATTGAATGGATGTTTTATCATTTATTCTGCTAGCATTTTACATGATTCAGCATGTAGCAATATTATATAAGATACAGAGACGACATGCATACTCATGTACTACTGGCAAGAAGTGTGTTACGTATCTTTCTGTTTGTATAGATCCACGAAAATCATGAATCCATGAAACACATGTAATGTAATGTTAACTTATGGCTTGTACTCCAGTGTATGTATTTTAAGGTATTGCTGTTGGATAGGATGAGGGAGCAGCGAACGTCGAATGTGTGTAGCATAAAGTACGTGTACGTCGCATGCCTTTCAGAACGTATGCGATCCTGTAGCTGAACAATCGGAGACAGAAAGTGACATAAGTCAAAGGTGGAACAGAATCACATTTCTATGTTTTATGCATAGATTGGCGATGCAATAATGCTTTCCATTACATTCCGACGGTAGGCAAGCACAGCATCCTGTGCTCTCTCCTATTTCTTTGAATCTCTTTAAATCCCATGATTTTGTAAAATATTGAAAGTTAACTATATGGTAAACTAACAGTATGTGTTTTTGTGTGTCACACAACCTGCTGGCCAGCGTGGACTCTCCAGGGTATATAAGATCGTAGTCGTGTGTAAGTGTAGTGTAATGTAGTGGTTTCCTTCGACATTTGGAGTGGTCCCATTGAACTAACTTGAGTAAGTGAACTGGTTATGAGCCGACTCGCAGAAGCAGCACTATCTCCAGGGTATATATGATCGTAGTCGTGTGTAAGTGTAGTGTAATGTAGTGGTTTCCTTCGACATTTGGAGTGGTCCCATTGAACTAACTTGAGTAAGTGAACTGGTTATGAGCCGACTCGCAGAAGCAGCACTTAACTTTCTGCCCCACTCCTCACCCTACCAACAACCTGCCTCTAGTATATTACCTAACACAAATGAATGACACGGAAATGGGTTACCGCCGCAATCTGTTTGCTGTTTATGCGGTTTTTATGCCTCTTGTGCTGTGAGTAGTTCTGGTTTGACTTTGGAGCACTTGACTTATCAAAGTGTCAATTGTGGTTTTGTCTAATGTTAAATTGGTGATTCTGTCCTGTCTGTTTAGCAAAGTTTAATGCAGTACTAGTAAAGAAAGATGTTGGAGTGTTAGAGTGTGAGAGAGAGAGAGAGAACAGAATGACTCTCTTAATTAATGACAGCTCAATTACCAAGATTTCCACAAGAGTCAAGATATAACCCCAGAATCTGTTTTCCCTTAATTTCTCGCTGACTTAAGAGTAGATGCTCATTTATTAGTCAAGGAGTTAGTTGAAAGTTTTTTAGAGTCTACTTATTAAGACATTTTCCTTCTCTACTCTCTCCCTTCTTGCTGACTAATATTTTTGCTCGTCTTTCTTCAAGTATTCAAAGTATGTGTGGAGGAGGCGAACACATATTTCACTCCATGACTTTCGTTAGTGTTGTAGCTACTTGCTTCATATCAGCGAGACGAGACGTGAAATGTCATTGTAGTATCTGCCAGTTTTCACTGCTAGACGAATGTCTACGTTCCTCCATGTGCCACCTACATAGTACAGTAGGTACAGTAAGTGTTTTTTTTTTACTGAATATGTATTTTGTATGAGAGAAAGAGCTTGTGGAGATACAAGATGCCTACATAGTAAAGGGTTATTCCATTCCAGACAAGTATTTTATTTCATTCATTCCTTTCTTCCGTAATCTTACACAGAGAAAGGTGAATTGAGAAAATGCCAGTCCCAGTAGTCAGAATTTTATGGTTTCTATAACCGATCTCATCTGTGATGCCCTTTTTGCGAATGCCAAATTTTCTGCCGAAGCAAAAGGATAGATAGTGGGATTGAGTTGTAGAAACGAAATGTTTTTGACTCAGAAGGAAGACGAGTATAGATTTTATTATGTCCCTTTATGGACCAATTCTTTCCTGGAATCCCTCAGGTATGAATATGAATTTGGTATTAGGTTAGCCAGACCAATTTACCGTCCCGAGTTTCGTTATCGTTCTCTCTCCAAATGGGTCATTTGAGGCGAACTTCCGGACAAGGTTGAGCCATTTGGTTTCTATATTTCCGCCGTACTGTAAATTTGCTTCTTGCCACCTTCACATCATTTTAACGACGTGTGTGGCCCTCCTATCATCGCCCCTTGTATTTCCAGTATATTTTCCTTGCTCTCCTTCCACCAACTTTCTTTCATTAAATAGGATGGGCCAATGTCAATTGCTTTTGTCTGGCGTGGAGACTATACACTTTCGCCAAAGATACATTAGTCACTTTAATAAGCCAGAGAGAAAACTTGTTCTCATTCAAACAATGTAAACCACTTATACAATGCAAAACTTGCTCTGATTGATTCACGAAATAACATTTCTCTCTGTTTCTCGCTGACTCACAATGAAACACTTAAGTTGGCTGTGGTTGCTTAGCTTTTTGACGTGATTTGATACTGGGGAAGAATGGCAATCTGGGTGGAGCGCTAAACACCAGACGCAAAACTGAGCTAAGAATCATTTGCGAAAGAGTTCCTCTTGGCCAAAGTCAATTCGTCTGAAGTTCTCCCCTGGTTTTGAAAAGTTGAAGATTAAGAGGAAGGTCTTCGTTCTCGGCTCTGTTCTCTTATGATATACGTAGTGTACAGTACAGACGATATGCGAGAGCGTTGAGACGAGTGGATGATTTGAGCTGTTCATTCATAAGGTTCATAACATAACTTTCTGGAAGCGATAAAAGTGTTTTTGTAGCGGCCTGCTCGACCGAGATATTGTATTTTAGATTGAGTTGGCTCCTTTTGGTTCACTTAGTTAGCAACAAAGTGTCTCGGGACTTCTTGATTTCTTCTCATCGTAGTTCGGTTCTATACTCTGACTTTAGTTCACTCCCTCTCTCTCTGGTCTTTCCACTTCTACGTACTTCACTTAAACTCAATGTTAAGTAGTGTGCCTTGTTCCTTTTGTGACTTTCCAATTCAATGTTAAGTTTTCTGTCTTTGCGCGGTGTGGGGGTGACCATGAACGCTCAAGTTTGCTGGTAAAATCAACTGCATTATTTTAATTTAATTATATAAATTGAAAAACTTGTAAACAGCACAAAAGTCTTGCTTTTTTAAACCTCGAGGCCAAAGTAGTAAAAAATCACAATGTTAGGTTTTTCAGAATTTTTCCAAAGTTAAACTTGTCAAAATTGAGAAAATATGTGCATTTTTATTCTTGGAACTTTAGAAATATTCAAATAAAACGTGGCTTACTTTATATGATATCATACATAGTTGAAATAGAAAGTATGTGGTATAGGTCGGTCTATAAGCTTGCCAGTGCTATTATGTACATACATACCAATGTATCATATCTCCATATACATAAGTATGTACTTACCTACATAAGTAAAGAGGAGCAAGTTAGCGATACGCTAACTCAAATGAGAGAAAGAGAGAGGCATTCGAAGAAAAGGAGGAGAAAATGTACGCTGAATGCATGATCTGAGTTGAAGTGGAGTCGAAGTGAAGGGATAACAGAACTAAACTAAAGTAACGTAAAATAACGTAAGAATGTTCCAGGAGAACTAAGCGTGGAAAGAAGACGTGGTAGAATCTAGAATAGAAGTGAAAGGATGCCCATCGATTAGCCATTTGAATATTTTATTGGTGCTCCTTCGTAGTTACAGTGACTATGGCTTTTTCTCTGGGTGCTGTTCTGTGCTCGTGTGAGCCGGGGCTCCTTCTCCACAAGAACCATAGATGTTAAGCTTTATAACTCGTCTGTGTGGATGGTGCTGGCTCTTTTCCTACTACAACTACTAGTACGTGTACTCATACATGTGCAATAATGTAAGGTATGTCTAACAAAGACTAGCGGAGATGTTCAGCTGCAGACAGGACAGTAAGGTTTGCAAGAGATGAATTGCCATTGCCTTCTTCCCAGAGTACGATAGGTTGCCTTGTCTTTTCCTGATCGTTCTAATGTAGTATGTGGTGCTCTCACTTCACTACCACCACCGTCTCTGTTTGCTGTTTGTATGTAGTAGTAGTCTCTTCTCTGACTCTCTCTTCCAAAAGAATAATAGAGAACAGTATAGTAGTATTGTTATATAGTAGAAGCGAGACAGATCCAGCTGATGTTCTCAAAATGAGTTTCCCTCAAGAATAGAATGGGATGTAGCGTAAGAAATGATAATAGAGTTGGAAGATGGGAGACGGACCTTTTGGCGGAAATCACATTGTCGGAAAAATTTGATCTGTCCCCATATAGTAAATCTAGTAGGAAGCTCTCTCTTTCTCTCTCAACACAGATAGAGCCTTATGAAATTATTTTTATTATGTAGAGCAAGGCTGGAGGTGAAAAGTCTCGTCGAGCATGTGTGTGTACAGATACACATGTTAAAAGTAGGCTGTCTCTGTGCCTGTCTCTCTTCTGCGTGTGAGTCAAAGGAGTCAAGTAGGTATCTGCACATCTCAAGTCAAATCATTCGTACGTGTCTGTGGGTCAAACGCACATATCTATGTACGCATCTAGCATTATTACTACCACTGTTACTGTGAGAGTAGTGTCTGAGTTGCTTCAGGAAATCTCGCAAGAGTTGCTAACAAAGGCTTTTCTTTATTTATGTGAGCTGTTGGGCGAACGTTTGGGAAAGCGAGTACTCCCTTCACTTAATCAAATGAAATTTTTCGACAATACACAGGTAACTAGTAGTTTAAGGCAATGAATAATGTAAGTCCATGCTGTAGGTACTGCTATATATCAATGTGTCTACTGCTGTAGGAAATAAGTGGAAATATATCTGGATGTGAGTATCGTTTTCACAATGTTTAGGGTGAGGGTGGAGGTAGTTAGTGGATATACGGAGAGGGAAAGGTTCCTAATGAGTTAGAAAATGTTTTCCTTATTATGATTATTTCTCGCGCTAGTGGTTGATTGACGTTATCAGAGGGCATTAATAGCCATTGCATAATCGATAATTGGGATAGTATTTTCTGTGGCAACTTTCCCCTGATTAAATTTTTTGCAAGGGAATTGAAGTGCAATGGATGACTCGCTCAATCAGAGAAAAGTATGGAAGGAATGAGAGAAAGTGCGGGCGCGTAGAGTTTAATTTGATAAAGCTCATGCCTAATTCAATAAATTGTAAGTTTGGAAAGCGGCAAACAATGCTTTACATTCAAATCAAAGGAACTGTAACTCCCGTTTCAGATTGTTCTCTCCGTGTGTGTTGTAGTTTGTGGAGTTGGGTCGAGCCATGGAGGTAGCCACATTGAGCAGCTATAAAAGGAACTTTGTTCAGAATTTTTGATGTTGTCAGATAGGGATTTAGATTGAGTTAGACTTAGTGAAGTTAGACTTGAGGAGGGCAATCTCTCCATTCTCCCTCTCATCGAGCCCATTTTTTTTATTTCCTTCTATCTTCGGCTCAATTTGCATTCTGCATGCCTTTGAATGTTGAATATAGAATGAGCATGAAAACGGGATGGGCAGGCCGGGGCCGAACCAGAGAGAGAGAGACGACTGACTTGACGTGACTCTAGTGAGTGAATGGTGATGGTGAAAGTTGAAAGAAAAGAAGTTTTCACCATTCGCCGATGTGACACTTTGATTTCACAACTTTATCTTGGTTGGTTTTCTTTTCTTTGCATTATACCACTCTCTCCTGGCTGATTTGAGCTTAGATTTACGTACTTACTCCAGTTTGCATTGTGAACCACTAAAGTTGTCCTCTCTCTCTCACTCTCCGCTCTGTCCTTCCCAACTTACTGTTCTTGTCTCTGTTGGTTTGCACTCCTCTTTCTTTCTCTTTCTTTCTCTCTCTCTCTCTCTTCAGTAAAGGATATAGTTTCATGGTCCGTCTTGCTGCTGCTGTTCAGTGTCACTCTCAGTCTTTTCTCCATTTGCAAATCCCAATGCTCATCTCAAGTGTAGGGGAAAAAGTCGGCAGAGACACTGTCGTTCAATCACATATGCTTCCATCGTCATCCTATCATCACATTTCATTTCATTTCTGCCTTATGATATCACTCCATTCATTCATTTCGTATACATACGAATGATGTTTCAGACATGATGTGGCATGCAACCTACTATATTTCACTATTCAAGACAAAAACATACTTTTCTATGGAGTATCCACGTATATTGAGCCATTGTAGTACGGGAGCCGTACATAGATATTTTCATAATGCTCCTGCTCAACTGCCATTCTCAGCTGAATGTGCCTCGTTTTCAGCCGTTTTTATTAGTATACCTACCTATTGTGACTTTGCATAGTTGACTTGACTGACTCTGTATTTTTACTGGGGAAAGATGCTACACACGAGCGACACTACTCGAAAGGCACTCACTGAGAAACAACGCTCTCATATTATATTATTATGGGTGTGTGGGTCTTTTGGAAAATGACAAAAATCTCAATAATTCTTCACTTTATTTGGCCAAAGTCTGTGCAGCGATACACGTAGTGAAAAGCGTGCTCACAGTCTCTATTGTCATTTCTTATGATTACACCATCGGAAACAACGACCAACTTTTCCCCGAAATTGGCAGTGATTCTCATGTTAATTTCATTACTGTTTCTGCATAACGTAGTATTACTGTCTTTCCATATTTATCAGGTAGCTGGATTACTGACTGCACCAAAAGGTGCTCCATGCTTACCTGAATCTTTCATTTCCATTATTATTATTATTATCTCTGCAATGATAACTCTATAAGAAGCCGGACATTAACAATACATGACGGCGGAACCATAAATGTTATAATATTGGTGTAATCTGCATGCTGATAAGTTGACGTGACGCAAAAATAAATAAACTTGAATGAATATCAGTCGACATTTGTAGGAGAAAAAGATGTTTGACGTAACCGTATTTTTATAATTAGTGACATTATGAAAATTTGACATGTTTCTTACTAATTTCTCTGTTGCTCCCATTAATTATAAAATATTTACTGTTAATAACGCGTCTACTTGTGTATGTATTCACTTTTCTCTCTCAACTCTCTCTTGAGCACCTTCCGCTTCTTGTTTCTTTACTTTTCGAAAAGTTTTTGATGATGGGGCTCTCGAGTGCCTAATTTGAAGAGAGAGCAAAAGAGGCAAATATACATATAGGAAGTATGTAGAAAATGCAAACTTTTCACTTTTGTTTTAACCAGTAATCACGATGATGACGCTTGGCCTGGCTTGACCTAAACTTCCACACGAATGTAAGAATGTATAATACAGCCTTGTGTATGGAGTGAGAGAGAGAGAGCGAGCGAGCGAGAGAGAGAGAGAGAGAAAGGCATAAATATAGCCTTTTCCTTGTAGAGAAATTTTCTCATTTCACAAAAGACGGTACGGCTCGCGCAATGTAACGCAACATATCGTAGCCAACTATAATCCTTTTAAACTTTTACTAAACGAGCATAAAAAATGCAGCTGTAGAAAGTTATACGTAGCTGGGGCTGTGTAAGTGCCGCCTTGTTGCAAATTTTTGGGATGGTCTTCAGCCTCCTCTCTCCGGAAGACACTTTTTCTTATTAATTTTGCAACGTTTTGCTGGGCTAAGAATTAAAACAATGCCAGTTAAGCTGGAATATAAATTAGATCATGAATTTGGCTCACTTCAGTGAGTTTAGCTCAGCAGTCTTCCCGATTGTTTGATGTGTCTTTTAAACACAATTTATTGAGCTCTCTGGTGTCTACCTTCGGTGCTAATTAAACAAGAGATCCTAAGCTTCATCACATCAGCCTCATCCATGCAGCCCATTGAAACGAGTCGTCAGACAGAGCTCAGAACAAATAAGTCCTTTCTACTTAGAAGAGCAACCAACACAGTAGCTTAGCATCTATGCTTATCTTTAGTAGCCAATGTTCCTAACGTCCCTACTACTACATACTATATTATATGAACGAGAAAACAGTCGACTATTCCAGTTAGTCGTAGACCGAATCAGCGAGAACACAGTTGCACAAAATGTTTTCCCTGTTCTCTTGTAGTACTCTCTATGTGGGACGGCTGCACGTTACCCCACTGCGAAGCGTAAATACGAAAATACGAATGAGCATCGAGAGAGAGAGAGAGAAAGCACAGCTTTAGCTTTCTCCTTACTACATTTTGTTTCATCAGCACAATACTAACAGCATAGACCGGCTCATAGTTTAGCTGATTAGGAAAGGAAGGGTGTAGAAAGATAGCAGCTGGCTGATGATAGAGAAGAAGATCTAACTGTATGAAGAGAAACTCTTCTATGTAGATATGCACTCACTACTATATGCATTTTAGATACAGAGATCTATATATAGTATTTACAGAGGAGAAACAACTACTATGTACTGTACAGATATGTTTGCTATTTATGTAATGTAGCCGGTTTGACTTTCATCGAGTTTTAGAACAGAGTGAGGTAATTTGTAGTTTGGTTGGTTGCTTTTTGGTTTTATTTTATATTTAGGTGAGCACCCGCCCCTTGAGACGGGAGGCTCTGAACACTGATGCTTGGACTCAAATTAATCTAGTTTTCTAGACCTTTGTATCAACCTAGGAGCAAACCTATCCCTACTGTGATGCCGGGGAAATTAAACGTAGCCTTTCTGTAAACGTGGTGACTGAGAACTTGAACTTATTTAGCTGGTACGCTTCTTGGGTGCATAGTATTTCTACTTGTGCATATATCAGTATAAATAAGCAATTATTAGGAGCAAATGATGGTCCACCTAGACCGAGGACAGTGCAGTGGAATAAATCACAACTTTAAAGAGGACAATTTGAATTACGCAAGTCGAGAAGAATGAATGTTGTGAAGAAATGGATTCATTGTGTTTGAGTCATGTCTCTAGAATGCAGAATAAATTCAGTTGTTTTATTTCACAGCTTAAATCCACTTCTTGTAGTAATATATGATAGCAAAGGCCGAGAGTATTTACGGAAGTATGTATGTACCTGGGTACTTAAATTGTAATTTGTTGCCTTCATCTATAAATGTGTGTAAATTCACAACATGCAGAGAGAGGATTGTTGTTGCCGCTATAAAGTGGGGAACTACTGGTACTTGCTAGAAATTATGGGCGATAGAATTAATTCTTCGTATGGAATATGGTTCACCATCAGAATCCAGAATGTAAAACTGTGGATTCTCTGCTAGAATGGATCTATTTGTCAGTTAAATATTCACGTGAACGAAGGATTTGATCATCGTATGACATGCTCTCACTATTTCTTATTTTGGGTACTTGCTTAGCGCGTCCCACAGCTTGCCTACACACTACTTTTAATTTCGTATTTAATTAAGTAAATACATATATTGGAGAAAGGTAAGGATAAGCTTTTTTAAGCCTCTATCTACTTAATACGTTATGGGAGGCTGAAAGAGAAATAATGTGTCGGGCCCGCCGCTGATTTCGAGTGTAGGAACTGCACTCGAGTATTTATTAACCTTGTATTGTGACATGGTGCCTTTTGTGGGGGACTATTGAAATGAAATGATATGGATTAACCTAAAGCCCTTCTATTTACAATTCGTTTTGTGTGATTCTATTCTAGGTGAGAATGCAGTGTCGACCCCGATAATAAAATTACCCGAGAATTTAGAAGGTTTAATCCGTGCAGATCATTTTCCGAGCCAGAGACATCGTTGGAACACTAATGAGGTTGGCTTTCTGTCATTCTCTCGTACTCTATTTGATTGTTCTAATAATGTATATCCTGCACCCCAATATTAACTGTATAAAGACCTATGCTTTACTACTACTACTACTACATCAAGATCTTTACACAGGATGCATACAAGACTACATCTCACGTATTACATAATTAGACGTCCGTCGCTATGCGAGTTCATTCGAGTATACGCAGAGATTACATACATAATATGGCTTACTGTTTTAATGCTTTTACCAATGATATTATACTACAAGCCAACTCACTAACCACGCATATGTACATTAGGTATATGTAGTATGTAAAGGGAATAATGTGCACCACTACTAGTAATAGTAGTAGTGATGCGCTCGTGGAGTGGATCGCGGTAATTTGACATGCTGCCAGTCTGAGCCGTTACATACAACGTACTAACCTACACCGTGTATGCACACAATAAGTGAAGATAATAAAATATGTAAATATTGAGAATAATTGCGAATTTACGCAACGTTGGGGGGTAATAGAGGCTAAGTATGCTAATTAAGATCATAACCTAGTTTGAACGAGTTTGGTGAAATGTAGTACGTAGTCGGAGATTGGCTTAGAGCTAGAACAGTCCTTGTTGATAAATTGTCTGCGGTTATGGGCCATGTGGGAAATCCAATGATATCGCTAACTGAGCGGACCAACATCCACACAAGAACACTGAGCCATCCCCATCACCACCGTCACATCACTCATTCATGAACGAGTTTTCACACGAATGTTTAATTCAGTATGCCAATAACCTTTTGCTGCTTGTTTCGTAATCTAATCTAATCCGATGGCCACAAGGTGGATTGGTGGTTCTATGAAATGTGAATTGTGTCGAGTTGTAATAATAAGTGAAACTAATAGTAAGTGGGCAGTTGGTGTGCAATGTCACAGTGTACACTTTGCAGCATTAGTGTAGTTCTGTTCTCTAGTGTTCCAGTTCCAGTATATATCTGAGAGTGAGAGAGTGAGTGAGTGAGTGAGAGTGGAATGCCATGTACTGTGTACTATATATATGTATATACGGTATACAGTCACATTTGGTTGTAGGTGAATCGGTGAATGTGTAATGGCAAAGGAAATTTTTCGTTTGCGTTTGTTATTCTGTCTTCAATTCTTATGTGCATGGCATGTGTATTTTTGGTGTGGCAATTGTCATCCTCATCAAGTCAAGTGTTGACTCGCTCTCTCTCCTAATGCTCTTGAGCTGACGTGACGTGATGACAATAAACGATAGAAATGGAAGGGAAGTGAGAAGAGTATCATTAAATATTCATCAATTTTTGCCTCCTGTGCAATTCTGTAGTGCAGACTCCCCTTATTCTCGGTTAGATCGTGTCGAAAATATGCTATTCAGCACGTCGGATACTTGATAATTCTTTAACTTAAGCTTTCTTTCTTTGGCCTTGTGAGGAAACTGGATTTAAAATTACCTCACTCTACGCCAGTCTAAGCTCAGCATCTTCAACTAAATATGTATGTATATACTATATATACATTTGTACTACCTTTCCCTTCATAAATCTCTATTATCAATTTGCAGTGAAAATTCGAATTTCTTTTTTTAGCAATGACACGTTGCTCGTACCATTGTTTTATGATAATGATGTAAGACAATCCTGTAATATTGAATTCATAGGTATTTCACACCATTATATTTATATGCATATGTAGTTTATATAATCTACTTCATATTACCTATATGGTTAGACGGTGAAAAATTGGAATATCAAGTGAAGTTCTGACCTTCGTTTTATTGTTAGTAATGTTGCAGTAATTGTCACTTAATCTACTTTACCTCGTCAACGTTCTCGAATTTCACAGTAACAGATGTCACAGCGGTGAACACAATTTTCTTTTGTATTTACAATTTCACTTTTGTAAAAACAGGCATGTATTGTATTACGTATAATAATAAATAGAACTCATTTCTATTTATTTTAAAGTGGACAAATTATTTTTGGCAAAATGTAAATAAATTGTGTAAAAAATTATGTATGTAAATTATATAATAAAATTTTATTATGTAGTATTTTCTACAATAAATACTATATAATTTAAAATGGCGCGGATGAAACAGGAGGGGACGGGAAACAACAAAAAACGTCGATTTAAGCGTAATGCTAACTAAGATTGTAAATTATATCTATATTCGTTTCTGCTTAGTGCTTTTCTTCATAGGTATAAATTCAGGTATTTTGGAATTTATGATTTCGAATTTGCACCTGGCACTCTAAAACTGCCCTTTTATTTCATTTTTATTCGACAATATACTACTGTAGAATTTTCTACACAATCACTTCTAGCGAAGGCGTATTAGTATGCCGTCCGTGTGCCACCTGTACCATTCGTGAAGCTTTAATAATACAAAATATAGGTTTTTATTATTTGAAAAGGTGGAAGGGAACTGTAAGTACTCTCTGTAGAAGAAACTGGAGCAGAATCGATACGTTGGTCATACTATTATAGGGAAAACAATAGGATGAACGTACAGTACTACATACACTCAGGTTATTGGTTATAGAAATTGCATGGTGATTTATACAAAATGGGTTTTCCGTGACAAATTGTTAACTTTTTCTGTGCACCAGATCTGCCTTGGTAGTTTTCTTAATGAAAGGTTCGAAAGATTTATGGGAGTTCTTAAGTGATTAAGTTTTGACAGAATAAAATTCTCCAAAATGGATGAGTTTTGCTTTTATTTTATTTAAACTATCACACATCAGTATGTACGGAGCGTAGGGAGAGAGTGAGAAGCTGCTGGGGAGTTGGGAGACTCACACACAGTGGGATAACACTAACCCTAAGAAAAAATCTAAGTCGGAGCTAATCGCTGAAGTAAATCACGAAACAGAAGCATAAATCTTTATTAGCCGAGAAAATTGAAAGCCGGTGGAAAATGGAATGAATATAAAACATGAAACTACAGATATTCGGAGGTGGCAGGGTGTTTTATTTCAAACCTTTGGTGGTATGCAATTTTCTAAATCCAGCGCAAGGCTGCATAGCTCTTCATATTCTTACTTACTTAGCACGTTGACTCACATCAATGTAAGTTAGACGAGTTTGTTAGTATGTAGATAGAAGGTGTGGATTAAGATTAAATAAGTGAGGCGCACGGTTGGCAATTTGAGCATCGAAATATATTTGGCTTTAGACTTCTTGAGGCAAAGAGAGAGTGGAGTGGAGCAAGAAAAGGAAAGAAAAGAAGTCAATCTGCTGGAACTGCGAGCTTCACTTAAGATGATTCACCATTATAAATGTAATTTGAAGAATTTTCTCTGATTCTCGTGCGTCTTGGAACACGACATGACATTCTACAAGACAAGGCAAGCAAAGTCCAATTTGCTTTCAAAACGAAATGCTGCTGTTGCAACGTATCTACTCTCTCTTATTCATTTAAATCCACTACTGCTATGTACATAGTGCATACCGCACTATAGTGAGCAGAATGTTGTACACTTGTATATTAGAGACACTGTTTTTTCTGGCCATTCCCTCAGCAGTGACTATGGTCGTCCTACGTCCTATGTAGCAGTTTATAAGAAACTAAATACCAATCAAGTGAATTGTTTGTTAGAAAATGTGAGTTTAAGCGTGTTCCGTTAAGTGTAGAAAGGAGTCGGAATATTAAGTTTGAATGTGAAAACTGTGAGCAGACAGAGATGTAGACAAGATGAAAGACAGAAGATTTGTGTAAGAAAAGGAAATGGAAGGAGAGAGGCTAATTTAGATAAAATAATGCACAGGGCTAGGTAGGTAAATGGAAGTAATCTAAAACCAGAAGGATGCTTTCGTAGTAGCATTAGTGAAACTCTTGGCAACTTCGTTGAGTTTCGGGAACTTGCAAATAGTTCTAATACATTCTGCCAAATTCTGTGCCATTCTTGTACTTACTACTATGTATGTAGTATACTACAGACTACAGACACATCTAAACTACAAATGTCTATAGAACTTTATACAACGGTAGTACAAGTATAGTATTATGATTGTACGTGAACGAAGAGACCTGCTATGCTGTTATTTTAGTATGTCCTTATATGTAAACTAACGTGTGTATGTACATTTACATTTAGGTATGTATTCCTAAACTCGTGCTCACACACGCCAGTATTAATTCCTATGTGATTTCCCCGGTCTCGCTGATGCGATCTCAACTGTTTTGGAAGAATAAAAAACTACCACAATAAGTTCGACAGAAAATTCGCTTCTTTTACACGCAAGAGCTACAATTGATACTACAAACCTGAAAATTTGCTTTGTCCAGTGTCAACTGGAATTCTTTGATAAACCATCATTCCTGTGGTATTTGCATTCTAGATTATAAAGGCAAGACTCTCATTCAATATATAATAAGAACTACATAGTAATAGTAAAGTTGCAAATTTGATACTCGTGTGCGCAATAACCGTGCGCCCCGGCGCGCAAAATACCAAGTTAAATGTTGAGACCTTGAACTATGCTGATTTCAAACATCTTTTTAAACCGTAATGCATCCTCAGCGCGCAAAGAAACTAATTAAATGTAACATGTTCAATCTCGGCATTTTGAAATTTTGTTTTCTGATTTCAAAATTAGTATTTAAAAGGCGTTGCAATTTGATACTCCTGTGCTCAATAAATACACTTGTATGCGCGCATTAGAGTCTGATTAGAAAATATTTACATGTCAATTTGCGTAATTGTTTCACACGAGTATCAAATTGTATACTTTTGAGATCAGCTAGTCCAAAACCTCAAAATCACGAGATTGAACATGTTACATATAATTTGATTTTTGCGCGTCGTCGCGCATGTATAATATGTATTTTTGATATCAGCATTTTCCAAAACCTCAAAAATAAAGAGTTATCATTTTATATTTTATATCCTTGTAGATTGTTCCAACACACGCATCAATAATATTAAGAGTAGCGCACTTGTGTGATTTTCTATAAATGAAGTAATTTATTTATATATATCGTGCAACATACCGCTCAAAACACTCTCACACGGGAAAATATCTGCATGTGCAATTCTCATTACCCCTCAACTCGTTTTTGCTGAGCCACGAAGAAACAATTTCTGTGGCCGGAATAAATTCTAATGGAACTTTTCTAGACCTGTTTTTTACACACTTTCGAATGGTGTTCTTTATAAAAGAATCAGGCATTTGCAACCCTTGGTATTTCCTTTGTTAGAATTTTAAGAATGTGCTAACAAGTGTAATTAAACATAGCTTGTGTTGGTAACAATGGTTGTCCAAAAGTTGACATTACAAAGTAATAATAACTAGTGGTTGTTAGTAGTGAAACTGTGGCACAAAATCTCTGCTTTTACAAGCAATCACACAATTATGTTGCTCTAAAAATAAATTACTACTTCAACCGTAGAATTCTGAAATTACATTCTTAACAGCACCATTTTGTTGTCTAAATTTATGATTTATCTGTGATTCTTGTTACCATGTACTACAGCCTAATTGCAATCTATAGCATTTGTTGCTTTCGTCTACTTTCTCCTTTCATTTCACATGAACGGTTGACGTTTTAAGATTATGGAACAAGTGTGTAATTACTCATTCAAACTCCCCACCTACTAGAGCTCTGAAACTTATTGAAATGGAACCACCATTTAATCGTTTATTTGAAAATGCACTCACTAGTGTAGGCAAACAGTGGATTCTGTATAAGTGCATTAGTCGGCATTGTTGACATAATTTACCAATAGAAGGCAAGCCTTGGAAAACGCTAGGATGTTTCAACAGTGAGGGATTACTTTAAAAGTGTAGCAGTACGACTGGTATATGTGCATATTGAATGAAGGGTGTTTGATATTGCATGCCTGTCCTATGTTATATTATTTAAACGTGGTGTGAACGATGATCGGAGAGTGGCAGGACGAAATGCGTGAGTGAAAGATTAGAAATGAGTAGAAAAAGGCGGTACGTATTCTCATGTAACAATTTTTTGTTTATAATAATATTTAGAGAGCATTTATATCGAGTGCACACACAAACACTCACTCACACACACGTAGGCCTTAATATTAGATTGATTACTCGTACCACTTTTCTCTTGTTGGACTTGTGACTATTTTCCAAAGGAAGTGTAGCACTTATATCTTTCATCTATGGTGGACATCTTGATTATCCGTGTAACCATTTAAGTGACTAGCGAAAGCGAATGCTTTGTCAATTCTCTATTTATTTAGCCTAGGCACAGAAACCGAGTGTCATAAATGTCGGAAATTATATTGCACTTTGGCCGTTGTTTGAACCAGGGTAATAGTAAAATCTAAATTCAACTTGCTTCAACTCCCCACTTTTCTCATTGTGTTCTGCCCTTATATCGCTCCAAGGGATTGTGTGTATGCCCGGTACATAAGCACTGGGAGCATTCAGCATATAGACCGTTGCAAGCTGGAGTTGAGGAAGAAACGCCTTTTTTCTGCTTCATCATCATCTTTGTGCTTTACCTTCATTTCATCAAAGAACTTTCTTGTTTTCGTCTGGTCTAGTTTTGGCCAGCCAGCCACAAACACACATGTACATTTACAATACGTGCATTCTCTCTCGCTTCGTGTGTTCTTCTATGTACTACTCACAGAAAACTAAAAGTTCGTTTCTATAACACGCAATCAAAGCGTAGTGGAACACGAGACAGCCGGCTCTTTCACATCGCATGGCATTTCAAGAATGCACTGAATGCAATCAATCCAAAAATACCTTCAATTCCTTTGGATGCTTTCACCCGTGTTTTTCTGTAATGATAACAATAGTAAAAATCGATAGCAGGCTTAAATAGTTCCATTCTCCTGTTTTAAGCTCTACCTAGCAGTTATTTCGTGTGTTTAACTTTGATTGATAGAATAGATTAGTTTGTCAATTTCGCCGTTCCATGTTTGCGACTAAAAGCGAGCAGAAACATTCCTACGATACTCTTCTGCTGGACAGTTCAAATTGAGGTATGGATTATTATACACGTCGGGATTACATACAGTCAAACTAGAATTACATTCCATTATAGACACAGAGAGGATTGGCACGTTCTGCTGTGTCCAATAATATAAAAAATGAAAATACCAATAAATAGTTGAACAAGGTATTTGAATGTGAACCCTTGTCCGGTAGACACGTAACAGTCGGGCGGAGTTACTAAAGGTGTGTGAAAACTGAAAAGACATTCGCTTCAATAATAGCGTGTGCCAATACCTTGTACAGCACAACATAGTTAAAGAGTGGACTGTTGATTTAAAACTGTTCTTATTGTAAACAGTCAAACCACTTACGGTATAGCCTTGCTAAACATTCATGTTTCGGTGGACTATCACACACACACCCAATCTGAACATTTCATATTAAAAATTGGGCTTTTAGTACAAGGTTATTAATTCAGTATTCCATCGCTGTGGGCAATTTCGCGAAATTCGCCGCTTTAATTGCCTTTATTTAACAATTATATATATTTCTATTGAAAATTAACCGAAAGATTATTTGCTATCGAATTTTGCGTTTGATACTTAGGACTTTTACTATGTGAAACGATTCGCTTGGTTTTACAATTGTGTTAATGATAAGTAGGCATGTAGGAGAGCTGCTTGTTAAATATGCACTGGATAATAACAGCAGAGTCATTTTCATTTAGAGCATAGGACTTGTTGGGATTTGATTTAATAAATTGTGCCAACATTTGTGTCAAGTATTTATCATAGTGTTGGAGACGAAATAAAGTACCTTCAGCTCCCGTAGCTGTTTTAACATACAGGAGAGGAAAGGTGACTACTAACATTATATGAAATGATCAATGACTAAGAGTAACTGTAGCACATCAACATTTATTGTGTGCGTTGTTCTGTAAAGTAGGTTGAAGCTGCTCTGTACTTCTAGCTTGGTTCATTCCTATATTACTGTTTCTCTCGTCTAAACTCTACAATAACATTCAGTTCATCCTTGTAAATAGGTTTGTTTTGTTTTTCGTGGCCCTACCTTGGCTGTTTATGTTCGTTCTCAAGTTAATAACTTAAAATTACATGAGATGAAGACTTGGTACAGAAGTAGTATTAGACTGCTCGTATCGCAGAGTTTCGTACAGCGTATATCTTGAGTGTTGTACGTACCCTTTGTGTATGGATAACTGCAACAAGGTAAGTACAATTCTGTCTGGGAGTTGTGTTGTAGTAAGTAATATATTATACAAGAGGGAGATCGTTGTAGGCAAGTTGCATGCATCACACATTTTCAACATCATGGAATGAACACTTGCTAAGTTGGATTTTCGTCATTCCTCTCTGTACCATGTCCTAGTATACACACACGCTACACATGTATAGAAATAGGTATCCATGTATTTCTCTGCGAGTTCTACAAATATACGTAAACATGCATTTACAGCCGAATGAAAGTTGCTTCGGTTCAATGTGTAAAATAAAATGGGAATTGTGGAGTAAAAGTGTTTGAAGTCGAGTCAGATACGGAGAAGAAACAGTATTTACATTGAGTTACTCGTCGTAGCGTGGTGCACTGGAATAGAAGTGGCATGCGAGGCCGTGGCAGTGAAGATGAGGAAGGGGCTTGCAGCAGACCAGTCACTAGAGTGAGTGTAGCAGAAGAGAAGGAGAGAGACGACGACGAGCATCAGCATCCGAACAACCGGTAGACGAGAGAAGTTGAGAAGTAGGCGAGGGGCTAAGTCTTGTGAAATCCACGTAATATCTTCTTAGTTCATGCTAAGCTGACAGCTTTTCTGTCTAGAATCCTACTTCTTAAGTTTCAGGTTTAACTCTGTGAACTTCTTGAGGTAGCCACTTTTGACTTTCGGTGACTTCAACTTTGTCACGCTTGTCGGTCGCTTTTACGTTCTACCTGCTATCCCATTACTTTTATGATGCCTTTCTGCAATTCTGCACTCACATTGCTGACTGCCACTGTATAGTCGACTTCTGCGTTCTCACACTCCATGTCAATTTCTTCTCTTATTGCCTGTCTTGTCTCTCTGTCTTCCTGATCTTCTCTTACATGATGTCATTTTCATGTTGTCGACATATCTGGTGCTGATGACGACGAGGCGCTGCTCTATCATATCGTAGAAGAAGTTGCGAGCAGGTATGCAGGACCGTATTAGCACTGGGATCCACTTAAACACGGTATAGAAGACTGCATCCACTTATTAGCCCTCTAACACTCGTCATTTGGCATCCCTACAAATTCCAAACCCTGCCGAATATTCTGCGTGGATTTTCTGATAGACTCCTTTGATGATGATGAAATATTTTATTCTCCCTAATTTTCCTCGGATTTCAACTGCTGATGGCTGTATGTGTGCCACGGCTTATTCTGTGTATGCAGTTGGTGCGTATAGTTGAGCCAGCTTAAGAATAGACTCAGGATAAACACCAGCTTTTCCTCTTGTCTTTTATGATGGTAAAATTCATTCCATTTGTAGTGTGGACACGACAGGCGACTTCTACTACTTTGCTCCGCTTCACTTCATTTTTTCTCGATTGCTCGCAGCATTTGTTTTATTGAGTATTTTTTAGGGGGTTGTCGCAACTTTTCTATTTTAGACTCTCGAGAGTCATGATACCTCATCGCACTTCGTACACTTGAGTGGCTCCAAAAGGTTTCCATTCAGTTTGTGGCGCTTCCGGAGAGAAATAAATTGAGTTTTATTTTTTCATGTGTGGATTGTCATTCGAAGAAATTCTTTGAACAGGAATGCATTTTTTCCTCAACCCATATAAGACATAGTTTGCAAAAGGGGTCACGCAAGTGCTATCCATTTAAGCTGTTGAATTAGATTTGCCTTTGAAATTCTCTGCGGTATTAGTACAGAGGGGAGAGATTTCAACTTACCCCTTTTAGTTACTTAAAAACATCCTTTATGTATTCCAACATTGATTTTTGAGTAGACATGGCCAGAATCACAGCCAACAGAGAGCAAGAGCGTACAGTAGTTTTTTCTTGTCGTGTAAGCATCCCACTACAACTATTACCCGCATGTCATGACTGCTAATTTTTCTCTCTGGGTCCTCTTACTACTACTACTTGAATTTTACTGTTCTATTGACTGATTGGAAAGTTTATGTGCTCAGATTGACTTGAGTTCGTGCTACGCACGTAGGAATGTAGTCAGAGAGGAATAAAATATAAGCATCGTACACAAAACCAAAGCAGCTTGTCCTCTAATGTAACTTTAACAACTACCTACTGGCATTATGATGCTTTCCGAATCTTTATTACGCAATATGCCCATGTTGACAACTTTTGTGACGAAAGGATTATTACTAATAAATTTCTAACTATATATCATACACATTAGAATACAGAATACATACTACATGAAAGACTGCTTGTACACGAAATGGGAAACGATGTTATATAAGTAGTATTGTCCTTGTATGGTGTTTATATGTAGACATTGCCGTATGCTTATAATGCGACCGCTGGCCTATCCCCTAACACAGTCTGCTTACTTTCACTACTACTGTGTGTCAGTAAGTAGTTTGGGCGAGGTCGAATAAGCATTACTACATGTACCTAGTTCAGTTTGTGTCAGGAATTTTCATATTTTTCGGATTACATCCATACATGGAAACTTTTTTCGATGTTCTGATCCAGCACATAAGTACATGGTATCTCCGCTTTGTGTTGTTCAGGGTGGTGGGTGATGGCTTACCAGTTTATTAGATTTTTATGGTTCTCTCTGTTGTTTTTGTGTGGAACTGTGCGGTTCAGCTTCATATAGTCTACTACTAGTTACAATACAATCTTTTGTGGAAAAAACTGAAATTGAAACTTTATATCACGCTTTAATTGTGATGTGACGTGTTTGATGTAATCGTAATCCAATCGCCCTGAAAGGTTCTCTTGCTTTATTATATGTATATGTTTTCATTGCATGCCACAAAGTCATGCTTTCTTTTTTGCACTGTTTACTGGATGACGGAGTAATAGAACCTACCAAGCATGATACCTATAGTACAACATTGTTTGACTGTGCTGTATAAGTAAACGACAATGCCCACACTTTATTTTCTCTAACCATTTTGCCTTCAAAGCACCCTTTAGCATTTCTCCCATAGTGTCAATCTTGGAGTTTGCACTAATGTGGTTTTATATTTTTCCTATCAGTCCTCCAGCAACAGCAAATCCATTCATTTCATGTTCAAATTGCGTAAATCGGTGCTCTTTTTTCTCTGTAGTACTGCCAGCTCGTTCATTGTTCAGGTAATGAGTCAATTATTATAAAACACAAGCTTACTAGTGCGAGCTAAAGAGAGCTTTAATGTTTATAATGTAATGAAATGCTAATGTATGAGGTAGGTATGCGCTTATGTTTACTACTTACATATTTTAAAAAGCTTTATTTGTGAGTATGTGTGTGCTTATTCTCTTACAAGGCTTTAAAGCACAGGCAGTACATACCGCGATATTTATGTGAGTAACCAGGAAACACACATCGCGATAATAAAGCAAGGAGTAGCTATTATGTTAGTTTTAAGAGCTGATTTGTCTCTATCAATCACGTCCTTTCACGCTTGTCCGTGTGCTTTATACTGGAGAAATGCCTTTTATTTTATTTTATCCTCGATTTGTTTGCGAACAACTATAACTTACATCTGTTACACATTTTCCGTCCTGGTATGAGAAGATCTCCAGCCTTTAATAATAATCTTCAAGTCAAATCGAACGCAAGTTCCTAATATTGACCTCACTGAGTAAATAAGCCAATGTCAACCGTCACAGAAAAGCACAGTGTTGGAGGATGGTACCTTTTAGAAAGCCGAATGCACACGGTGCACATTGTACACACTACTCTGTGTGTATTTACAGATTTGTGTGTTGGTATGTTAGCATCCTCATTTTTACACCTCGGACACAAAAGAACATACTCAAACTACAGCCATACGATGTACCAAAAGGTTTACAAGTTCTGCAAGTAGAAGCCTGTCCAGAAAAGTCTTTTGTGCAAACAAGAAGTAACTTTCCTTCTTTTATTTCACAATTCCCATCTGATTCGCTCCACGTGTAGACTGAAATGCATTTCACGTGTTGTCAACCGTTCAAGTCCTTTCTCTTATTATTATGAACTGATAATAATCCCAAGCAGCAAATATAAGCGACAGCTCTAGTTCATCCACGCATTTCCTTTGGTACGAAAATAGGCTCTAACGAAATGATGGAAAATGCGTACATAAAAATAAAGTAAAAATTTACTGAGCAAAGTTATTCGGGCAAACGCAGATAGAGCAGTGCTGGACTTGACATTGACATGTACTGAATGCAAGTTTAAGTGTGTGAAGAAAAGGGGGCATGAATGGTGCACATTGTGAATGGAACATTTTATTGTTAAAAGGACGACTATTACCTGAAAAGAGTTGCGACGACTCTTACATATAAGAAAACTGTTACTACCTATGCACCGTACAGGAATTTGCACACAATGCTGCCACATAGTTCGGTTTAATGGAGGATTCTGTTTTCTGAGTGTTGACGTCTGTCCGGTTCTTTAGCTGTGCGAACAGACTGGCCCTGTTCACTAATCAATTAAAGCTTGAACTCTGTTGTCCTTCAGCATTTTATCCTGCCACATATTTAGTACATCAAGGTAGATTGTGCTCAGGGTTAACTCAGATTAGTTCTAATTACATCTTAGATAATGGTGAAGGTCTGCAGTAGACTTAAGTGTAAACTGAACGAAAGTCTATTTTACGCTCAGGCATTCCTATCGTCCAGTTTCTGCTAATGGTCAGCAGTTAGCAAAACATTACTTTTGACAAAAGTGGGCTCGCGTTCGTCCACCACCACTACATACACCTCAATCACTTACACAAAAGCCCAGCCATACTACACTACACACACACTCACACTGTAGGCAGAAATGAAACAAAACGAAACGTTCACTTTCCAAACAGCCTCAACACATGCAATCCAAATTGATGTAGGTAGTAGTTATAGGTTGAACAATTTCATGCAGAATGCCACATTAAGGTTACTCAGTCATACAACTACAGCTTACTAGAAGGGCGGTCTACCATTTACCTTTGTCTAGCTTTAAGTAGTATGTAGTAGCGGTCCGCTATACATTGGAGTAGAGCGAAACCGAAGAAAATGAAAATGTTCTGAAACAAATTGCATATGCACATAATATTATTCTCATAGTCGGATGTAGTCGTGTTATAATAAATGGCATTTGTTCTACTTGCAATTGCAAAGTAAAGTCAGATAACTCGGTGTACTGTTTTCTTGCGATATAAGATTTATAGTAAGTACCTCCCATGCAACTACTACTATGCCTACTATAGTGGTACTAGGTACTCGTGTGTGTGCATAATAGTAAATAGGTACCAGCATACTACCACTACACAAGCAATGTACAATCTATTTACATTATACATACAAGCTAGTAGCTACTGCTAGTGGAGAGCATTCAGAAGGCAGAGTATAATGGTACTAAAATCTAAGGCAAAGTTAAAAAGCAAATAAGCTCAGAATAGCAAGTACTCGTTGTAAACCACTAGTGCATTTAAGTAAGCACATTCTGGAGTATCTAATATCTGTGTACACATGCAGAGAGGAACGAAGATGCCATGCTATTTTCTTATTGCATTTGAAATTTGGGATTATGAATCGGAATCGGAACTTATGGGATTCGCTGGAAAGTTCTTTCATGTTCTGTGCAAGATAGCCCATCGTCTCGACTTTTATGTATGCATATATTAAATTGTACAGCTTTGGAAGAACAACTCCCGGAAGACAAAAGCTCCGTTTAGATTACATTACATTAGATAATATCCCGAAATTCGACTGTTGTTTCTGCCCTTATGGCAGCAAGTTAAGTCAAGTGAGTAAAATGAAAGAAAACGGAGCCACACGAGGCATTTTTGTTTATGATCGATTTGATGACTTTGATGTGCATGTTTGATAGTATTATGACTTGGAACTTTCTCTACAGCTACAGTATCATGGTAAATATTAGTCGAAAGTGCTTAAGTGATGTAATATAAAATAAGTGAATGAGGACGAGCAAGCATTTATATTTTCAAAAATAAATTTGACACTGTTCTGTGTAGAGAAGTGTATTCTTTTGGAGCGTAATACTCTTATAGTTGTACGTGTAGTATGGCAATGGCTTAAATGTTAAACAATAAAAGCAATACGCAAAAGGAAAATTATACACTATTTTGGTATATACATAAGAGTTTTGTAGGACTGGCACATGCTTACGTGCAGCATAATATGTGCCCAGTATCTACATAATTGCCTCTCTTTCTCAGTACACTGTTAAGTTTGTTTACGATGCATTATTTTATGCTGAAATGTTCATGGTATGTTCTGTGAGCCTCTCTCGTATACTGTATCCTCTCTCTCCACATATATATCCATCGGGAAACTAACGTAAAGGGAGAACAATCATTCCGGAGAGGTGGGCAGATAGTACAAAATTTGTATGGTATTGGAGGTCGGAACGGGACCGGAATAAACTTGAGTCGGCTCCATTGTATTGCATTGTATTTTGGACACATTAGTACTGTATTGTGTACATATAAATGGACTTTCATTCGAGTAGTGAGTGTGTGAGTGACTAGTGAAATGTGAACAGCAGAGTTGGTGAAATGAAAGTAATAGTTGTAGTAGTAAGTAGTAGCGGCAGCAGCGGTAGGTGAGCTTTTGGCTTCTCTGTTACTATACACGTATAGTACACTGTGTCTATAGACATGAGAGAGCGGACGGCTCCTCCATTATCATATTTGCCATGTATTCTGTTCGTCCTGTTCCAGGGCCTGCTTTCTACATAGCTAGTTGCAATAGTAGGTTGGAATAGGATAGCGTGTCAAGAAAAGCTAAAGCTGCTGGCTTCTGGTAGTGAAATCGTAGTGGCAGTAGCTCTGCTAAACTACATAGCAGCTACCTAAGGTAACAAAACTAATATTACACTAACAAAACGTAATGTAACATAAGCCAAAGTTATCTATCTCAACTGAAAGAGAAAAGTAGGAAAGCTGGAAATTCTAGCCCTCTTTGCGGTTGCCGGTCTCTATTCTATTGTGGTTCGTATATATGTAGTTTGTGTGTGTGTGTGTGTGTGTGTTGTGTGGACTGTGGGTAGTCAGGAGGATAGTCAGAAGGAAGGAACATTACTGCAGACCTATAGGATAACACAAATACATTTTAACCTATTTTCATTCAGTCGCTGAAATTGGTTTCCTAATTTGACAATTAAAATTCAAATTACATATTAGGATCTTGATCGTCAGCCCTGAAGTGTTGTGTTATGTGGAACTGGGTTTTTCAGGATTAGTTTTGGTAATTTGAAACTCATTTGCATGTCATGTTGTCCTATCATCTGATGATGCGAAACGCCTTTTTATCATTACTTATTATAGCTCTGGTTCATAGTGATGGGATGTGAGATGATGGCAATCTCATATTATGTTGTAGTTTGAAGTGTATCTTGTGTACCTTGTCTTTACTCGACATTAGTGTCTCTTGTACTTGTACAAGTACTATTCAGTACAAACTTGTATCCTAATCGGCCTTACTCCTCATTCCGAAATGTAATTCGAATTTAGTCTCCATGTCAGTACAAGTATTTGTTGTTCTTATGTTATTGGTTCTCCTGGGGAATGTTTCTAGTAATGGAATTCTAACCGAAGCTAACGCACTACCCTGAATTTTAAAACAGCTTTGATGACAACCTGACAAGGTATTCCGTCGCAATTCTGATGTAATCTAAAATAATAGTTTGCTGTGGAAAATTATAACCCCGGTTCACTTGTAATGCATTTCCCAGCCAAAATATGTATCTATTTTCTCCATGAAACAATTCTGAACGTATAAATCCTAGCCTAATTCTGTGTGCCTGCTAAATGTTGACTACTAGCAGCTTGTACTCATCCATGACGTGAATTTGTCGTGATACTTTAAATGGTAGATAAGCTGTGACGCTTTCGGTAAAGGATGTTTCAACACATTATTGTTTTGTACTTTAATTGTGTGCTTATGTGACAGAAACTGCAGAAGGTGGACATTTTCTAAATACTAGGTACATTGTGCCGGTTGAGATGCATTTCTACATTTGTGAAATTGTGGTGACACTTTTGGGCAGTTGAAAATGAAGTGTACGGCGCATTAATTGTAGTAATCCATGTAAGTAGATATGGGGACACTGTTCAGGCATTGCTGCGTGTTTGCCTCAGTCTTGTGTTGTTGCGTTTGCCCAACCTTTACCTAAAATGTTGTGCCTGAAGATAAATGCATATTAATATTAATGTATACATATAGGTGCCTAAGATATTTAAATGTTTGACACGATTGTAAGGTGAACATGCATACATTACGTACGTTACGTATTTATTATTTTAGTTAAATGGTCAGCAAACTACCCAAAAAATATATATTGTGTCAAGGTTCTAACATTTAGCCTTTAATAATTTAATTACGTGCACGGCCTTTCCATGTGTCATACAGGCGTAGTTTAGAAATTAAAATATTGTGCACAACCTGCATTACATAAACATTTACGTAGACAAAATAATTAAATATTTTCTATAGTGGAAATGCGAACTCAATATTAATTACACAGCATTGTATTGTTTTGAACAAATTTAAGTAAGAGTAATATCTTGTTCCACAGAACACAAAATGCAAAAATAAGAAAGCTTTCACACGTCTGTGGTTAGTTTCTCGCCCCAAAAAATGTTAATCTAGTAGAACAATGTTTTGCCACAAATTTAACAAAACAGTGGAGATTACCTTCGGATGTTTGATGAAAATTTCACTAGACTTTTCAAGAGGTCATTTTGATAATATCCAGGAATTTTTAAGACATTTTTAAATTTTGAATCTAGTTTTGATCAAATTACTAATAATCGTGCTGTGCCAGAATAAAACCATAACCCTCGAGTATTTAAACGTCATGTTATTACGTCTTACTTCTTCGTACGTGCGACTGTGAAATTAGTCCAATTGCTTCAGTATTCAATGGTTTCACATTATTCCACTAAAGTACGACTGAATTGTACGTAGAACTGTTAATTAATGACCTCGTACTCCTCCAAGGTTAATGAATAAATGTTTTGCTCTCCATAATAACTTAAGCCAACATGGCCACACATTACACACTGTTGAATAAATTATAATAGTGTATATGGTCAAGTATATCATATTGCAGAATATTCAAATACACCATTGAGTTGAGATAGAAAGTTTCGTCATATGGAAAACACTAACGACGACAGTGAGAGGTTAACATTATGCATAATAACTATGTATACATTACCCAATAACTAGAACACATTACACATCCATAGAAACTATTGTAACTTTAAAAGTACCTCATTTGTTTTAGGGTAAGGTTTATGAAATGATAAAAGGAAAACGAATTCTATCAACTTCAGCCAGTCAGGAAGACTTCTTTGAATCATGTCTGGGCACAAAATCAGTGCCTTTCTGTTTTTCATGTAGAAACACTAGGTACTAGAACTTGCTTCAGTTGGTACATATTTGCAGTGATACTGAGGAGAGACACTTTCGCATCGTCTCTATGTAGATAAGTACGTAAGTATATTTCAAAATGTGCTTAAGTATCTACATGACACAGCGTAGGCACTTACAATGTTTGCATGAGGCGAACATTATAGGCTTAGTGATGTCAATGTTAAGAAAAGTACACCTCTCAAAGCTGAATCGAAAGGGGAATTGTAAGTACTAAATATTATTTACACTCACTACACTACTACTACTGCCTATAACCACAAACATGCTTACAATACTTATTCTGTGGAAAAGTGTACAGAGATTCACACATCCTGTGTGCACATAGACATTACGGCTTCTGTTTGTGTAGTTTTTAAGACTTTGTCAAATCCTATTGTTGGTAGAATTTCGAAAAGATTCTCCAAAGCATCCATGTTTTTACAAGTATTTAGAGCCTTCACATAAAATATATTTATCTTATATAAATGCGTCGTTACCTGCGCTCAAGTCTCTGAAGTGGACTGTGCCTACTACATTTTAATCTGCACGTAGTACGATGTGGCTTCGGAGACTGCACGCGCTACAAATGCGAGAAAGCGGTTCTAGAAGTAAGGAAGGGTGAAAGTGTACAAGTACAGCTGTATCGCCCTGAATTGCTTTCTTGCGTAGTGGAGATAGTGGAAACATAAAAATTGCCTTACACCAGTAGTACACAGTCGGATCCTTGGCAGAATTTTTTCATATCAAAACACTCAACTCAGATATTAGATCCCATCGAGGCTCTATGTGATGTGTTGCTGCTCTGCATTCAATGTAACTTCTTTAAAGGGTTTTCAGATGAAAAATTGTGTGCAATGTGTGTGCCATGAATCGAATCGTTGTACAGAGCACTAGAGCTCTCTGCTCTGTCTATATACTTCTCTGGCATATTACAAATACATATGTACATATAGTCACTATACATATGTATTTGCAATACACTGATAGCACTATACTATGTATACTTATGTATACTTCCTTCTCCCCTACTACTAATACTGCCACCTCAGAGGAGTTGGCTTCGCTTCATACTGTGCTACAGCATACGTAGTATAAGTAGAAGAGAAAACAGGGAAAGAGCGTTCGTTCGTTTGGATGGCTAAATATACAATATTTATTCACCATATGCTTGGTCAGAGCAGCGAAGCCTTTCTTGCACTGCTTTTGCACAGCCCAAACTGTTCCTTTCTGCTGTGATCTTTTCGACCGAAACTGAGTGAGCTGTGTGAGATCTGTTTTGCAGTTTAGTAGTAAGAGGAGTACTTTTGCTTTTCACTTCTTTTATTCGCTTGTGAAGTCACATTTCGAGTTGGCTTTTCCTCCGCTCTACTACATAAGATTAGTGAATAAAGCATCTCTCTGTCCTTGCTGCTCGGCTCTCTGTTATATTTGGTAATGTGAGAGTATAGTCTGCAAGAATGTTGGAGAGAGCGAGAGAGAGAGTGAGAGAGAACCAGGAAGGAGTTGGGAAAAGGAAACGAACGAAACTAGACCAAGCCAGTGGAGCTCTCGGAGTTCCTGCTTTTGACTTTCCCTACACATGAGTAGTACAGAGATGTGAGCTTTTCGAGAGTTTCGAATATTTGCGTTGGGTTCGGTTTAGCTGTTTCTTGTGCTGCCCTTATTGCTACACATAGTTATGCTAGTATCGCATTACATTACACATGCTACTTTACTATCTCTTCTCCTATCTGTTCAAATAGAGAGCAACCTTTTGTGTGGGTACGTATTTATACGTATGTCTACATTTATAGGTATTTCGAAAATTACTTCTTCAACATATATATACATATAGAGAGAGAGAGAGGCTGTGGAGTTATATGAGATTTGGGTGGGATGGTGAAAGTAGACTCATATATGTAATCTGCGAATGGAAAAACTTTACGCCCGGAACCTCTAAGTGAAAACAGTGGAGGAGAAAGTAAAAACTTACTACTGCTGCGCCTAATGTTTTGCTTCGAGAATTCCACGATGCATATGTATGCATTTTTAACTAGATTATTCCTTCTCAGCTTTAAAATAGTTTTTGTGAGAAAATTTTACTAATTATGAACATACACACATGTATTGTATAGGAGAGACAGAGAGAGAGCACAGTTTGTAGTGTGAAAGGACGAGACACGATGCGCTCACTTTAGATTTGGAACGATTTCTATAAATTTGAGATATTTTGTATGTTGAAGGACGCCGAGGGAGACGATGACTATCTTCACTCGTACCTCTGACAATAAGTGCGTTAGTATTTCCATTTATTTGAGATAAGTTAAAATGAGCCAAGTTGGAATGTATGCCTGTCAACATGTGACAAGGAATGCTAACAATAAGACTAAAATGTAGTACTCTCATAACTTTTCGACACGACCAAGTTTTCTAGGCCAGTCTTCTCTCCTCGCTCTTCAAGAAACTTACTCCCACTATGCATATTAGGAGCACTTTTGTTATGTTATTCGTATATTAGAGAAATATTTGGTTGTACTCATTGTTGCTCATAAAAAATCCCTTGGAAATTAAGTTTAAAATTGCAAATTGTACACAGACTTGAAGAACTTGTTGTAGTCTAGGCTTCAATTTACAATTTTTAGTGTATACAAATGGGAGCACTGTAATGTTCCCTTTTTTGGTCCACATTGTTTGTATAGGTCATGTGTTAAGAGTTGTGGCTTTGCGCGAGTCTGCAAAGTAGAAGAGGAAATATTTTCCACTTTAACTTGACTCGAGTCACTCTTGAAAGAAATTGAAAGACGAGAAGGCCGAAATAATTCTCCGAAGAATGGGATGAGGCAGAAAAAGGGGAATGGTGGAAGAAAGGCTTCCGATGGATTTCGAAAGCGAGTGAGTACCAATACACTGTGCCCAGACAGTAACTATCAGTGTGCCATCTCGTTGTCTGTGTAACACAGCATACATTCATTGTATATTGAATTCTAATGTACATACTTACACGTGTAGTATGCAGTGAACAAACACACACATCATTGTACATATGTGGCGATAGAGAAGTCAATATACACCATGTTCTATTGTGTTGTACTCTTGAATTGTGTATTTGAAAAAATTTAAGCTTCAACCACTATCCTGAATCTGATGTACAGAAGCTGTATAAGTACTTACAGAGCAGTACTTTCTTGTTTGGATACCAGTTTATTCAAATATGTGTCATTTTATTTTCATTGGCAATATCTGTATTATATGTGGCACTTGGGCACTTCAACAGACACTAACCACCCCCAAAATATAACTTTTCCAGTTTTTCAATTCTTCGGCCAAGAATCTACTTCGGTGAGGGTATGTAATGTATGAGTTCAACCCATAGTTACATATAAACAGCAGTGACGCAGTAAATTTAAAAAATTGGAAAAATTATTATCTAGTAGGAAATTTTCGTGTTTACGCGATAGTATACTTTTTCGATTTCAAAAATGTTTAAGTTTAAAAATAATGGAGTTGAAAGCGAAGCGTTAACTAAACGCATTTTTCAGTACCGCAAACCCGAAATTTGATTCAAAGTTGACCTGGCACCACTTGAAGGAAGATGGAATCCCAAAAAGTACAATTTACAGTTACATTTCAAAGTATGCAAATTCAATTGGAATTCAAGCAGAGTCCAAGTCCAGGTCCCATTTAGAATATATTGTAGCCAACCCTGCAAAATTAAAAGCCACAAAGAAGACTTTCACCGACAATGGAAATCCGTCGATGACCGTGAGTACTGCTGCCCAGCAATTGAAAATTCGGGAATTCTCTTGGTTTTTGCATCATTGTTCATACCAAATTTCAAATGTTATCGTTCATTGTGTTAAAAAAAATTGACTAAAATGTCCGGTCCTAAAACTTAATGAAATCTAAAAACCAAATATTTTTCTTTGTAGTTACAGCTCAAAATATAAACTTAGATAAAATCATCATTGATATAAAGATGTTTTTCAATTTTATATAATTAATTTCAAAAAACCAAAAATATGAAAGCATTCGCAACATTTTTTGAAGGTTGCAAGTTAAAATTTTAAAGGGTACATTATGTGTACATATGAGCAGAAATAGTAAATAATTTGTTATATTTCCAACATTTTTGGTGCGTGCAATGTAAGCATTTAGAAATGCTACCTTGCATCAGTAAAATATCTCACAGAAAGATTCTGTTGGCCGGCTCCCCGTGCTCATACTTATCCTCAGTGTACACTTGGCTGTGTAAGTATACTTTAGCGGTGACGGGCCTTCCATCAGCCTGCTGCTTACATACTACAAACGCTGGGTGTATGAGCTGACTTTCCCTTCTGAAGATGAGGAATGATCTGAACTGTGAAGTGGAACATCGTGTGTCTATCTTGTCTTGTATAGTGGCCTGGCTTGACTTGACTTGACTTTGTAAAACTTGCAAAGACTCTCGAAAAACTTACATACTACTTACTTACATTCATGTGTACTGAAGTAGTAGTGGTACTGGCCTATGGAAGCAC
>JABASC010000247.1:0-50838 GCA_019776185.1 Plutomurus gul
TTTACCCGTTGCCAGCACGAACTCGTCGGGCGGGCTCCTCAGCAATCTGGTTTGGACGGTCCGGATATTTGAATAGAGAAAATATTTGGGGCTTGGACCGGGCGGGTTTCTCTAACTTTCGGGTCTGGGTCGGGCGGGCTTTTTGGTCATTAAATTGGGTACCTGAAAGACCACATAATTGCTGAATGGAATGAATTTGGAAGTGAAAAGTACGTAATTTAGGCGTTTTAGAGCCTCTTTTTCATTTTTTTGGTCGGGTATGCCCGATAATAGCACGAACCCCGCCCGAACCACTCGTGTTTGGACGGATCGGGCTTTTTTATGATCGAGTTTGGCCTGGTCGGGTAATTAGAGTGGGACATTTTTTCGGGTTTGGACCGGCCGGGTTTTGAAATGGTCAAAACGGGCGGGCTTGGGCTTTTGAGATCCGTCGAAAAGTCGGGTTTGGACGGACCGGGTTTTCAAGAGTGCCGCCCGAACTCACCTCTAGTAGGAGTCATTACAGGTCCACTGAATGGAATATAGTGTAGTAGTAGTAAGTAGTAACTGGAAAATAGATTAGTATTTTTGTTTTAACAAGCAAGCAATAAAATATATATGTATGTAGTTCCAATTGGAGTATGCAAAAATAAAATCCCAATACATACTGTAAGGCTCGTTGAAATGAATAGGAAAATGACTAAACGGATGCAAAATAATTTAATAAAAAAAGAAAGTTCTGGGATAGGAAGATTTAGAGAGGACGACCGCATAAAAGTAGAATTGCATGAAAATGGAAATTATTGCAATTTGTCCAGATAGCGTGGTGAAGAGCTATTGTTACAGCATTGTGAGAAACTTTTCGTCTATCATGAAATTCAACGTTCATGCTTCTCGCTCGCTCGCTACTTATTCTCCGCATCACCACCATTCGGTTCAACAGTTCACTCTCCAAATCAGGTCCACGGTCTACTACGACTACTACTACCACCACCATCCACCACGTCTACTGATCTACTATACATTGTACTACTACTACTACATTGTATTATTGCACCAATTTCGTATTCCATTCTTCATTTCGTTCCCATTGTGAGTTGACTGTCTGTCTGTCTGTCATTGTGTTTTATTTTAGTCTTGATTTGAATTTTCTTCCACTTACTGTTACTCCTTTCACCTAAACTACGCTGTTCAGTGCATTCGTTTTGGGAGTTCGGTGTGCAGAGGCATTTTTACAGTTGCATGAGCTCGCGAATGAGGGCGAAATCCGAATCCGTTCTACGACAACCTTCAATTCCTTTCCTATATATATTTCTTATTTCCTATTCCCCTTTTATCCATTGTAGTACGTGTACAGATACAAGAGGAATATAATTCCGTGCAACCTTCCACAAGACGACCACTGGGACGTTTTTCCTATAGCAATATTGTACATATAGTTGTATTGATTTTTCCATTAGTGTGAAAAAAATAATAGGAAAGAGATCTTTTTCTATTACACGTTCTGTCTCCCTTTGAAAAGTTTTGCGTTAAATGCTCTAATGGCCAAAAAATTATTTCGCCTTGTTTTTTACTAACGACTAATGGAGTGGATCTTCCCATCATGCTCATCTTGTATTTAAAAAAAACAGGTCTACATGAAACGAACTACTACATGTACATGTAGAGCAAGAGCATCCGACAGATACAACTATTGATAGTATAGTCTCTACACATGTATGTGCACATCAGTAAAAGTGAATGTAACATGATTTGCGCCGTGCACCTTTTCCAGACATGAATGAATGAGGGAGTCGCAGAAGCCAAGAAGCCAAGTCAATGACGAAACTCTTTTTCTATTCCACTTGCAGAAAATGATGAGTCAACATAAATAACTGCACACATTACTGGTAGAATATACTCACGTGTGGAACAGAAAATACCTTTACATATAATAATATTGCTGAAATGTTTAAATCACCGCCAAGTCAGAAAGAATTAGCTTTTCAAATTCGAAAAGCTTTAGTCATGTCATAATATTTTACTTTTAGATTTGTTCGTCCGGATGAAATTCAGTTAAGCAGATGTGGTGGTGTGTGCTGCGTTATCGTGTGGCAAGAGCCGTACGTGCATGCGTGAATTTTAAATCTGATACATTACTACAAGCCAACGTGCTGCGGTGCCGCTTGATAATAATAATTTTGTTTGCTGGCGGTCTGTATATATTTAATATATATTGTAAATTAGGAAGGAGTAGTGGCACAGAATACGTAGATTGTGTAGAAGAAACATATATGTAGGTCAAACGCTTCTGCGATTTCACTTGGCAGCAGGTGATGATGCTGGCAGCGGGAAAGGAACCATTCTGTTGCTTTCCTTAATTATAAAAGCATTTGCGGTCTTTTTCCATATAGGAGAGGAATATCTAATAGGCAGCGATTTTATAGGGAATTGATGCGACTGTCCTTGCCTTCCCCGTGCTTTTGTGCAAAATGCTCGGATTTTGGGGTGAGTTGATGAGGGAGACGTGCTTCTCCCTGAAACTCGTCGTTAGTTAGTTAAGTCGAGTCTTTCACAAGTCTTTCGCTGGAAATCAGTCTCTGTCTCCGTTTGGGAATGCTGCACGTAGTGGTTCAGTTCAGGAAAGTTAAGCTACGCGTCGAGTCAACGATGACGATACGGTGCATCGTCTTTCTTCGTTATCTGTTTGCATCATTCTATCCCAACATTGTTATTCAATGCACAAAGGGTTGTAGAGAACTGTTGGGGAATTTTCTTAACGCTTTCCTGAGTACACGCAGCAGAAATATTCTCTATTGTAAAATCGTACTAAATTTATGCTTCAAAATGTGTGAGCAGACACAGTACAATATAATAATATTAATGAAAGTATGCAGAAGTAATCTTATACCACACCCTTGGCTGGTAAATAGTAAGGGGATTTCATAATAACCAAATAATAACCTACACTCTTTACAGCCTAAACAGCCCATGTTTTTGTTACATTTATTGTAGGGAGGATGTCGAATTATGCACCATTCCGGTAGCTATTTTTTTGTAAGGAAGAAACTAGAAAATTACATGCTAAAATCGAGAAGAGCAGTGTACAGTAATAATATTAGAGCAGCTGGAATTTGCAAGAGTGTAGTCGATAGTTAGTCTAATTGATGTGAAATTACTTTTTTAATGATAATGGGATCAAGGGTGCTTATAATCGATAACGAAGTGTAGAGACTGGGGGAGTTGAGATATAAAATATTACTACTATATATTATGTACCGCTAGTATATATCTGCAACACATACATTTATACATATATGATCACTCTCCTCTTTGATAATGTCGTGTGTAATGCAGTAGTAGGAATAGTCGAGATTCAAAGTTTGAAGTTGTTCTTATGTAAAACTGGATTAAAGAGGTTTACTCGTAGGATCCATTTGGGAGAGAGAGTATAGATTGTTGGAGCTGAGAAGAGAACTGGCTGGTGCAGTTGAGCACTTACTAAGCCATTTGCGATAAAGCTGTAATTGCTCTGATGTTGATGAACTATAATGAATCAGTCATGTGGAAAATCTTGTAAGCAAATGAGCTGAATTAAAAGTTCTTATTAATTGGACGCAATTCTTCTGCTTACCTTGAGATATAGAAAGTGGAGATAAACCCTAATTATACACATGTTTACGTGTATAGCCTTTGGAAGTCATAGACAAAAGCTGGCATGCTTCCTTGCATTCTTTAAATGTATTATACATGTGGATAGTTTACTTTGTTTCGAATGGGAATTGTCTACGGCTAAAGAGCCGAATGTGAAAAAAAAAGAATCAAAAGAAGTAGCAAAGTAATGGTTAAGGAAACGGGAGAAAGCAAAGGATATATTATATGTCCATCTAGTTCACAATTCCCTTTTATTCACAACTTTAGACTTATATATCTGTGTACGTCCCAAAGTAAGATACATATGTACATAGAATCAAATAATCAACTTGGAGGTATTTTTACCGTTGTATCAGCTGTGCCCTATCTGGACAAAAAAGAAAGTCAGAAGAAAGTGAATGAGTGAAAGAAGAAAGAACTCATTTCGATAAAGATGACTTTGTGCTGAGCTTCATAATAGACTACTTTGAACTGATGTGCTGTGAGTACAACATTCTCTCTCCAGACTAGTAGACTAATACCACTACTCTACTTTACTGAACTTCACTTTGCTTGACGATTGTAGTTAGTTTAGTTGAAGGAAGACGACGGGGAAAAGTAGCGTGCACGTCACGCAGAAAGTATCACAGTGTGAGTGTGCACTGGTATGTGCAGTTTAAGTCGTTTCGAGACGCTAAAAAAACTCTTTTCTATGAAATAAAGGGACTTTTCCCAACTAATCGCTTGGAAAATGGCACTGGAAAGAAATAAAGGTGTAATGTTATGTAATATAGGTAAAGGCTACTAACTGTCCTATCAAAGGCACTATCACGACCATCACTATATATAAGAAGTACATTGTTACGTTGTATGCGGCAAAAAGTATCCTTTGACTATAATTTAGAGATTGGAGTCTGTGGCGTTCTTTTTCTGACTCTGTTCTATATTACTACTGTATATGTGCGGAGAAGTTGGAGCGACGCGGAGAATGTACAAACTATTATGTAGAGATTAGGTGAAAGTATAAAATCACACGAAAAAATGTCAGACAGACGTAGAGAGAACCGACAAAATTTAAAGTAAGTTTGCTACGTTATAACTTAAACTTATCTAATTTGTGTGAGAGTCAGGTGACTGTATTACCTAGTATGCAATACTAGGCAATAGTGCAGGTTGTAGGTACGCAAGTAATCCCAGCGTCATTGTAAGTTGTGCTCGCGTTCTTCTAACTTTTCATTCGATCTCTCCATTTCTATTGCTATTTTAAATTACGTACATCGTCCGAAGTACGGGCAACTCTTTTGTGTCAATGTAAGTAAGTATTAAGCGTGGAGAGGTAACAACAGATATATATAACAACTAAAATAACTATGAAGAAGAAAATTACACAGTGCTGTTGGTGCTGGGACAAAGAAAAATGTTCTTTTAGTAGACACTTGTACTGGGGTAGCTTTCAACAGAACGGAGAAGACGGGCATTCTGTATTTACCAGTAACTCTCTCAGCTTGTTTCTTTGGGGATCTCTGGTTGTGATTCCTGGAATAGGGTGATAAAGTCGAGAAAGTAAATCCGAGATTAGAGATAATGCCAAGAAACGGAAAAGTTAAAAGAGATTGACTGACTGTTTCTCTCTGTGTACGTTTTTTGTTGTCCTTATGTAATGGGTAGGAGGAGGCTGCATTATGTAAGATGATCCTGTTTCCTTCGGCTGCATTAATATCCCTATTAAAAAGAGTGAAATAAATCTACTTACTTAGGTAAAGGAATTTCAAAAAAAGTACCTATACATACATCATTATGATATTGCATATTATATAAACTGTTGAGAATACTGGCAGAGAAACTGCGAAGCGGTCTGAACGTTTACTTATGAATTAGAGAAAAAGACTTTGTTGTTTCCGTTTTGTGTGCTGTCACTTTTTGGGGAAGATGTTCTAAAATTCAGCTAGACTGAACAAGGACGTTTTTTTCGGCTGCTGCCGTCGTCTAACTTCCATTGTTTTTAGACTACAGGGACATTAAACATTCATTTTGTCGAGCCCGCAGAACAACAGAGGAAGCAGTTGAATTGAGGAGAGAGGAAGCAAAGTCTTGACTTTTGAAACTAATAGGGTGATGGTGACAGATTAAAGAACAAAGTTTTTTGTCGCATGTTCAAGATAAAAGTGGTGTGGTTTACCGTTGTAGTAGTTATATCTTGTACGTGCTCATTATTGTACACCTAGAGGGATATACTACGTGTATGTATGTGTAGTATATCTGTATAGGTAGGTCGCCTATTTTGCAATGTACATAGATGGTTATATGTACATATGGATTAACTCGATTAACTATGTATGTAAAGTAAAGACAGATGGATAGGCGTATTCGCACACATACACTTCATGTCTAGTAACTTTCTGAGTGAGACCTACATAACAAAGGTACACGTATAGTAGGACGGCGACAGAAATTGAGAATGACAAAATTATAGCCACAAAGCATTTAAGTGCTTTAAAAAGTTTGTAATTCTATAAATAAGGTGAATTATTCAATAAGAATGTAATGGGCCGCTGCATATAATATGTATGTATATCTAATAAAACAGAAAAAAGTAGACGTTGAGCAGAAAAGTCTGGCAATAAATGATAAGTGCAGAAAGTTCCATTTCAGCAACTGGAATGTTCTTGTTTTATTCAACAACGTTCTGTAGTAGGCGGTAATATATTAGTTGTAAAATCTAAAGTAACTTGTACACAGGATAAAATAATAGACTCCAGTGTGCAGGAGCTCTATAACGCTGTAATTAAGTAGTTAATGTTTTACTAAATGCAAGGGGCAAAGGTGAATTCGATTTGTAGGATTGGAAATTGTTTTCAACTACTACAACACACAGCAGTAAAAGATTTGAACTGCATCTCAGTGCTGTATATGTAACCCTATCGCTGTAGTAGAACCCTAAATCGTATATAAGGCTGCCGACACTGTAATGATTGTGTTCGTAAAAATGTTCTTATCAAGTACTTTAATTCATTCTACGATGCGGGATGTTAGAATTAATGTCGTTGTTATCTGGATTATGTTGGCTTACATTTTGGAACGAATTCTTTCTTTGAAATGTCGACTTCTTTTTGTTTTGTATTTCTTATTATCGTAAGTGAGGATAACAGTCAGGCTTCAGGACGATGAGACGAACAGGGAGGACTCTATGTAGTGTGCACAATGTTACTCCGTGTATAACGTCTGTGAGACTGTAAATTCTACCTAGTCGTTTTATTTTTGTTAAAACTCCACATGGAGTTAGAGAGAGAGGAGAGAGAGAGAGAGAATGAAAAAGAAGAATAAGATTAAGTTCAGGATACAGAAAGGTAGATAAAGGTTGTAAATGTACTGTGCTTAGTACATATATAGGTCCGTCCGATATACATACAATAGAAAAGTACTCAACTCTTATTCGTTTTATGTTAGAGCTTTAATTTTCTAGCGGAGGAAAGGAGAGTTGAGTGTTGTAGCAGTTGTGTTTTGTATTTTGATGAGAAAATAGAGGAGGCATTATCGTCGACGCACATATGGGCTGTTTAATCCTTTTGGCACTTTCTCGTTAGTTGCAGTGGTGCTGTTGTGTTGCACTACCCACTCCAACTACCTTCCTATATATTCCTCTGCCTCTGTCTACCCACTGTAGTGTAAAGTTGTGTTTAGCTCTGTTCAATGTGGAAATGCGATTGCAAGTTTTCCCTTTTTGTCTAGCGAGTTGAGTAAGTAAGTAGCAGGACTCTCATAAAGATCTCTATCAAATAAACACATTTCGCTCTCCAATTCATAGCACGATGAGATGAGATAAAATACTCAGAGATTAGATGTAGCATGTAAGTGATGCAGAAGCTAGCTATGCGTCTCTTCTCTTCACGACGACCGTTCGTTGTGCATGAATGTGGCCGTAATGGAAGAAAAGTGATAGTGGGCTCATAATAGGAAATACCATAACTAGAATGTCATGTCAAGTATTGTGAGGAAACTATTCAGTACGATGAGTGCTTCTCTTCCATTTTACCTTCGGCACATGGATGGCAGACACACGTACATACCTACATATATACCAAATATAAAAGCAATTGTATACAAATATATGACACATTTGTTCCGTGATACAACACAGCCATTTCGGATCCGAGTGACTTGAGAGAGAGAGAGAGAGAGATGAGTGGGCGACTTAGTTAAAGGAAGGCAAAGTTTTTATTTATGGATATTATTACATATTTGAGTGACGCATTAGAAAAATGACAAAGGTTGAGTCATGATGCAGCACAGTGATGGTTGAGTTGAAGGGAGCTTTGTTAGTTAGCCTCCTGTAGCCCAGAATTGTCAAAGATACCGTGTTGTTAGTCAAGATCGATTATAAGCTAGTGAAAGAAATATATTGTATCTGAACAGTGAAGCAGATAAGATGGTTGTATTTATATACGCATAGTAGCACATTGTATGTACATAGATTGCAATGTGGGAGAGTAGACAACACATTTCATCCGCATACTGGTCTCTATAGTGCTTTGTGTGGATGTGGTATTATGATATTTCAGAAGATTAGTTGCGTGAAAGAATCTTGCTTCAGTACATAGAAACAATGAGTATCCACATTGAAGACGGAGAGCATAGCTCGTTACATACTTTGTCTGATATGTTTGGCTGCTTGTTGTGTCAGTGGTGGAGAAAGGATATGAGAGAGTGGAGTACCTATTATTACGTTTGCACTCTGAAGAAATAGTAGAGAGTAGATGAAAACGACGAGAAATGGAATGAACATCTTAACTCAAGCTGAAAAAATTTGACAGCGTGTCCAAAATTTCTGAGACGATGTGATGTAGATATATGGACTGTGTGAAGCTAATTGTATGGTTTAAAGCAAAGCGAATGGTACACAGTTAAGTAGATGTATTACCGTGGCGTACATAGCCAATAAGACACGACAAGAGAAAAGAAAATAATAGAAAATATCCGTTTTGCAAAGAATCACAATGTAAGACCATTTTGGTGTCAAGGTTGCACTGATTTGGCACTGTGTCGGTATTTTTAAGGCGGTTCGCTTTAGTTCACAGTGTATGCAATGTCTTATGACTTGACTATAATACTTACTACTGCCACTGCGGAAAGGTATGGTGTGTATTATAGACACGGACGAGAAAGAGGATGTCAATCCTACGATGTGTCGTGCCTTACAATTTTAGTTAGGGTGCACTATATAGGTATATGTACTGGAAATAGTATATCTGTACATATATATTCGGTATATACATTATGTCTGCCTGCCTACGTTTGTGGCTGTACACAACTAATGTACATAAAATGTGTAGTAGTTAGGTAGTTGTAGTAAGGTGCTTAAATGTACACTCACACATTCAGAGACAAAACACATAGTGGTGGCTTCAGAATGGAATGGTGTGGTTGGAAGATATTGTCGAGAGAGAGAGAGAGAGAGAGTGAGAGAGAGTGAGAGAGAGAGAGATGAAACGGTAAGGGAAGGAGAGGAAGTAGTGTTGTGGAGAAATACTCAGTAGGATGGCATGGTGGTGATTAAAGTGTTTTGTCATTGTCTTCTGGTTGGCTCTCACTAGATGTTTTATACCCACATGGCTTGACTTGTACATAGTAGTAGTATTAGTGTTATAAGATTTTTATACCGTGGTCTTCGACCAATGCCTCAACCTTACTATGTACTACTACTAATACTACTTACTTACTCGACTTGATTTTACTTGAATGTAATGCAGGCTAATGTAATGTAACTCACACTAAGCAATCAAATTGTAGCGAGTGCAGAAGAAAACAGAAGGCTACACTTGCCAAATGTTTGCCAAAGTTTTTTTTGAAAAGAATTTTTCGTCTGTGCTGTGCGTGTAGGTTGTTGTGCTTCAATTTAAAGTTCAGTTTCTCTCTCTCTCTCTTTCTCTCTCTCTCTCTGTGTTTGAATTGAATGGAGAGTGGAGTCTGACTTATTATAGAAACAGTCAAAGCAAAAGACACTGTAGTCAAGTTGATTTTCATCGTACTTCTTCTGATAGCATTAATACTTTTGATACTGTTACGCTATCTCTCTATAGTGAGAGGCTTGAACGCTCTATTAAGACTTTTTAAGAGTAAGAAGATAGGAGCGTTTTGAATTAACTCTGATGTTAAATACTGGTAAAGGCCGGATGGATGTTTAGAAGTTCTTCACTTGCTGATGATAAAATTTATTTGGTTGACTTCGGAGACGGCGACAGAGTGCTTTGCTATTCTTTGATTGTAAAACAAGAACAATGCTCTTTTTGTTGTCGGAGTGCATGAACTCCATGATACATTCCTCAAACTCCAAACGGGTCAGTCGTGTTCAACGATGTGGTGGAATTGAGATGATGATCAAATGAATTCGTCTTTTTTATATGGCATAAAATATATGTAACATGTATTTACAATTGAAAGGGAAAACTTTTCGTTTTTTCTATTAACAACAAGATTTCATGACCCGCACTGTCTTCTCTCTCTCTCTCTCTCTGAATTGAGTTGGATGAGAGCAAACAATGTTGAAAACATGTATTGCTGCATATATGGGCCGTAATATTTAAGAAAAGACAAGAGAACGCTGTAAAATAAAATTGTTTTTAGAAAGCTGGTTCATTTTTTCTGTTCGCTGAGAGAATGGTATTCCGTTTCATCTGGTCTTTGTCGTAATAAATAATGACAGAAGAATATGTAATGTAATGCAACGGAGAACGGAGAGAGAGAGAGAGAAGAGATAGAGAACTGAGGAGAGAGAGGGACAGACAACAAAACATGGCAGCATAACATAACAATGACGAGGGAAAAAATTATTTGAAGAAATGGAAGGGAAAGCAAGTAGGAAGTCAATCCCGTGAGGGAAAAACAACTTGAGCCATTGCATTGACTTGTCTTGACTGAACTCGACTCAAAAGATTCAATGCAGAGATGGTGTGGTGTGGTGTGGGCTCGGGCGGGTTGGACTTAATAAATTCTTGTGGGAGCTTTCAACCATCACATCACAGATATAGAAATACATATAACCCATTTTTCTCCATTTCCTCTGTTTTGGGAATTGGGGAACGTGCTTGTCGTGCAATTCTATCTTCGGCTAAAGTAAACGTGATGTTTTTCTTTGGAGTCAGCAGTTGCTTTCTTTTGTGATGGAGTACCTATGGATTCTGTACTTTGTGTAACGACCAGAGTTAGGAGCAGCAGCTACGGTATCATGTAAGTTGCTGAATTCAATGGAACGATGAAAGAGATGAAGATAGACAAGTTCAGTCAAGAAATCTATGAAATGGACCACTGACTACATCATTTTTAACAGTAGACGAAGAGTCTAGCATGGCTCTCGGTGCTTTAGTGGTCGTCGGGCTGGGCCACTAATACAGAATTCTTAGAATCAAATTGCGTACAGCCTTCTACATACTACCATTGCTACTAGACTCCTGGTCCTGATACTTAGCGTAGAATGCACAGATAGTAGATAAATCCAAGCACACACATATTATACATTCCTAGTTGTAAAAACTAATTGAATGAAGTCCAATGTCTATAAGTTATAAATACAATCTTGGAACGTTAGCTTGCATGTATGTGTGAGTACCTAGTCTCAGAGAGAGAGAGAGAGAGAATCCTGTGGGAAAACTGTACTTCGTAGCAATACACACAAAGTAAACGTATTTACTATACGGTATGTAGAATATCTTCTAGTGCAACATATAGCAGCTATGGAATTATTCCATGTCAGGTCTCCAGAAACTGAAAAAAAGTATTATGTTCCAGTCAAATGTAGCCAATCTCTTCTTTTCCGGTCTTTCTTTGTCTCGCCCTCTTCTCTCTCTCTCTCTCTCTCTCTCTCTCTCTCTCTCTGTATTACCTTGCGTACTACTTACATCGGGATCGGGAAGCCTACATTTTTACACGGAAGAATAAAGTCAGTCGCTTGAGCTTTGATAAAGAGTTTCAAATGGAATTCCCGAACTTTGATCTTTTCACAATCGATTGGTTAGGAAAATTTAATGAAATGTTAAAGCAATGCCAGTTCGGTTTGTTTTTCGCTCCGTGAAATGACTACGGTATATATAGCATTAGGGGTATTAGCAGGTTCTACCTTTATTATGAACCTTGATGATAGGAAGGAGTAAAAGAAGAGAGGATCGAAGGCAAAGCAGATTGTAGGTGTAGTCACATAAATAGGTAAAGTATGGTTTAGATCGAAATGCTGAGATAGGCACTGGCTCTATCTCATGTGCCTGCCGTCGTTTCAAAGTCACGCCATAATCTTTTATACAGTTGAAATTCAACGTTTTCGTAAGCCCACGTTAACAACATGAGATATAAATAGAGTTGCATTCATTAGAGGTACCCATTCGGCTAGGCACGCATAGAAGAGTAATGAAATATCCAGCATATTTAGCCAAGTCCAGTCCAGTTCTTTCGATAATCTGCTACGAAACAACTCCCGGAATAATTCAACTATTAAAGCCGTTGTGGCTGGAGCTGTCCTGATGATTCTCCCGAAATGGTTATGATTTTCTGTATTACTTGTACTACACAAGTAATATTTGTAAATAATGAGAGAATCTATTTTATATTTTCCTATCTCTGTGTCGTGTCCCTTAGTAGCTTCACATACCAGTGAAAGGTAAAATATAAAAATTCCTTGACTAGGTTTTCCCAATGTCGCCGCACTCTTTTCTCCTCTTTTCTCTCTATCTATTATTTAATTCCTGTCTCGTGAATATCTTCATGTTCGCTTCGGGATCAGTAATTCAGATGGTTTATAATAATTTCATCGAGAAATGCGTTCATCGGAAAGTGATTTGAATATATTTAACTTTGTTACTTTGCACACAGGCGTCTTCTCGAGTGACGAGACGACCAGTCCTAATGGTCTCAACAGCATTAGCAGTGGCAGCACGACGACGACAACTACCACAACGAACTCCACAACACGACCTAGCAGTATTGATTCCCCACAGAAAAAGCATCGACCGAAAAATGCATCCCCAAATCGCCAAGGACCGCAGCGGTGTCAGGTTAGAAAAAATTACCTGATTTTTTAGGTGGGGGTCCAGACTTTCCTTGCTTTCTCATAAATACAAGGAGACATTTAGTGTATGCCATACAGCAAATGTCATAGCGTTAAACTTACACTTTTCACTACACACCAATCACGTAATTGGGACATCAGAATACAATTTTCTTCAAATGACTTTTTTAAAGTCTTCGAATTCTGATTCAGCGTAAAAAAATGAACTAGGATCCGTCAAAAAATGAATTAGAGCCATTTTCGAATTCCGCTAGCCCATAGTGTACGGGTACGGTGCGGCCGTATTTTGAGAATGGAAGGTACGGTGCGGCAACCAATACGGACAAGTGTGTTCGTAACTATTTACATGCCACCAGAACGTTAGGTTTTTCGCAACGGATTAATTGATCCTTTTGTATGAAAACAATAATTTCCTCGTTAAGCAGCTTAATTCTTTCTTTTCTTCATTACTAATTATGATACACTTTCTTGTGTGCGTGCGGATGGTTGGCAGTTTGAAATTCTTCTTTACAATATTGACACTTCGGGAGGATCCTATTTCTGTTATGTATTTTGTTATGCACTTTAAGCGCTAATTCACTTTTTCGAACACTTTGCACACCTGAAGACTTTGTTATTGTGAGAATCCCTTATGTGACTTATAAGTCTACTTTTGTGCACATATGCCTTATCACACTCAGCACATTTGTGCTTATATTCACTTTTTTCAGCATGGGTATACCTTTTGTGGAAGCCTAGAAAAAGTTTGTTTTTAAAATTTTTGGTGGGTCACATTGATTACACAAGTATTTACGACTCATGTTTGCCGACTTTTTAATTGCACTTCAATTCTGACACTTTTGGAGCAGGGTTCGCTATAAAGCAAAAAAGCAAAGGCAATTTCGGATTTTGTTGCTAAATATTTTGCTTTATGGATGCTTTTTTGCTGTTTTCACGCTTTTTTGTTGTTTTACTGATTTTTGGAATCCCCGTATAATAAATACGTACATTTTTAAAGATGTTATATTCAATAATTAAAATAAATAAATGCTTTAGAGTTGAATTCATAATACATAAAAAGCATTTCCTGGTGTGTCGATTAAAATAAATTTATTGCAGGAAATGGAAATGATGGATTCAATTCATTTATCCATTTTATAGTAATATGCAGAGACTGTGTAGGTATTTTGTATAGTTATGAATACAATCAATATTCCAGAGGAATATATTCGTGACAAATTGTTGCTTTAGGCTGAAATTATCAAAACAGCATCAATTTCTTCATAAGCAAAAAAGCAATTTTTTACAAAGCAAGCTTTTTTCCTAGCATCCTGCGCGTCATCAGTTTGCTTGAATTGTTCGCGGGCAGTAGTTCCGCTATGCGGTGTGCTGTAAGTTGATAAGAGACTTTATGAACATTTTGTAGATTACGTACTAATGCATTTCAATGAGCAATGGCAAGGGCTTCATGTGGTATATTTCAACATGTGCATCGGCGTGCTGTATTACATATAACTAACTAGTACATTAACTAGCTCCAGTTATATTACCACCAGCACCATGCACTCATGCACTTGGCAGATGCAGGACTGTCACTGCATTGCAATGTGGTGTACTATGGCAAGTACTACGACAACAAGCTTACGGTGACAGAGGGGAGAAAACGAAATTAAGCCATTCCATTTGCATTGGCTCAACTCGTCTTCGATTTAAACCCTTATCGTAGCTCATACGCGCTCTTCCTCTCATCTCTCGTCTGTCTCTCTCCAGTATGATCCACGTTACATGGGAATACTTCCTTTTCGGCTTTTTGAATGACTTATTAACTTATTGCCCACGAGTTGCTCAATGACAGTTAGGCAATGTTGGAATGGAAGAGTCTAATGGTGAAAGTGAAGAGAAATATGAGCGGGTGCTGGCTGTCTAACTTTATTTTAAATTAAGAAGACTTTGACGTGAATGAAATAAATTTATATATAAAAGGTTTTCTCTGAGAGAGAGACAGAGAGCACATACAGAGAAGAAAATCAAATGCAGGTTTGTTTGTGAAGTATGTATACATACTACATGTATTAGTATTTATAAAAGAACTTGGTGGGTTATGCTTCTGTGTGTGCATGTAGATGACTCGAAATATGGCAAACTGTAGTACTACTTATACTACATACGTGGCTATGCGGCATCGGGGAAACGTCATTGGATTTTGGTGCAAATGAAAATTGCATGTCGTCCTTGAAGGATTTCCTGTGAAATTAACTTTTTGGCACGTTTGTGATGTAGCCTCTGCTTGTCATTAGAGCAATTAAATTTTTGTGTGATTAATTGACTTTGCGTGGGCTGGTCTGTTCATATTCGTTTGATAGACAATGGAGGGAAAGGTGAAATTAATTTGTCTGGAGGGATGAACTTGTTAGGGAAATATTAGTGCTAGAAGTGCACATGTAAGGTGAATGTGATTTAAAAAGTTGGGAAAAAGAGTAGAACTTGATATGATTAGGTTGATAGTGTTGTCTGGTGAATGAAAGACGATGACAATGGAAAATCGCCGTGCATATTATGTAGTTAAAAGATGAGAAGGCGAGATAAGATGAGAGATGAGTTTTGGAATGATTTTAATCATACTAAACCAGAGAAAACCAGTGGATGTGTGTATACCTTAGGAGACATAAAGATGTTGAGTGTTGGTAAGGAGAGTAAGCACTCTAAGTTTACGTCTTGAGAAATCCTTTGAAGAGGAAGAGTTTAATTTGATTAAAACGAGAAGAAAGTTTTGAATGGTGAAGGACAAGAGATGTATTCTCAAGCTTGAAAGTGTTATACAAGTATAAACTTTGACACAAGTATGGAAAAACTTTCCTCGTATTATTCGATAGTCCTTTAATTTATCCTATTTCTACGACTCACTCGCACTCGCTCTCTATTTGAATGCCAAAGCTGATGATGAGATTAAAAGAGCTGTGAACACAAGGATGGATTGTCCATCGTTATGTATGTATAGTTGAGTGGACCGCATATTAGTGCGTTATTTGCTTAAAAAAGCTTGTGAAAGAGCTGGCCAATTAATATTAGTTTGACGTAATCGAGATAATAAAAGTGCACTTAAGTATGCTTCTCACTTTTTGAACAAATCTCATTCTAATAAATAAATTTGAATTTCAGATCTGCGGCAAAATCTTCAGTAATGCGTCCGCCCTAACAAAACACAAGTTAACTCACAGTGACGAGAGAAAACATGCTTGCTCGATGTGTGGGAAGGCATTTAAAAGACAAGATCATTTGAATGGGCATATGCTAACACATAGGAATAAGAAGCCTTTCGAATGCACGGCAAAAGGTTGTGGGAAATCGTATTGTGACGCTCGTTCGCTGAGACGACACATTGAAAGTCGACATGGACATGAAGCGTTGGCCACCCTGACAATTGCTCCAACACCGTCAGACGCTTCTGCAACTGTTTCCTCATTACCGGGCACTCATGCAGCAGGACAAGTCCATAGTCATACGCAAGTCACCATTCGCAATCAGAGTCACAGTCAAACCGTTCAATTTCAGGCTCTGGGCAAAAGTACACCCGCGTCCGCTGTGCCGACTATCGTTGCTGAAAACATTGTTGTGAATGGGGAGAGCATTTTGGATGGTGAAGTCGTGAGCAATGTTCTGGGCATTGACACAAGCTTATTGGACACGAGTTTTGGAACACAGTTGGAAATGGAAGTGGAGATTGACGGAAATTCCCTAGAAGAAAAACACCACATTAAGATCGAGATTGAAGATGCTGGTGACGGGCCTAACATGACTGGTGGCACTACTGCTGTTATTTCCAGTCCTAAAGAAGCATTGAAATTGACAAATGCACCATTACACATACGCTCAGCCAGCCAAAGTCAGCTTGTAAGCAAAATAATTTATTGTGCCTTCTTAATATTATTGCTTCACGCTCTTTGGAAAATTTGGTGGCCCTTACAAGGGCCGTTGGTTTTTTATATTAAGGAGTGGGTACTTGTTCTATATCAGCCAGGGTGGATAGGCCTCATATCTCACGACTACTCAGAAGCGTAGAATTAGACTCCATTCAAATCAGTTCATTTGTATTAGGTGTTTATGTTTTACTTGAACGTCCGCACACTCCCCTATATAAAGAAAGCAACTACACTGTAGCATACCGTTCAAGCCCTTGATGGAAAAACAGGTACAACTACCTTGGAAGATCAATGGATCGGCGACCTACTACAGAGGAGAGGATGACATTAGGCGGCAACTCATCCAAGAAATATAGGCGAAAGAAATAAGTATTCGTGCACTGGCCTCTGCGACAACATTGTCTCAAGTCACCTTCACCCCAGACTCAGAACAGGACACAACTGACTTAGACTCGACCATGTCTCATAACGACCCTTTGCAAAATACTGGAGAAGATCTACCTCTTCAAAGTGAAACCACACTTTGTGTGGAATCGGAGAATGTTGCTACCTTCTCTGAGGTTACAACGGTCTCTGAAGAGCTCGTCATGCCTGGAGAAGATGGTTACACTTCCAACAGGATCGTCAGATTGGCGGCTCAGATACAGCTCTCCATAAGTTGTTGCCACCTCAACATATCATCGTTGCCGCTGCGATATGGGCTCCAGCAAACTCAAATGTGCATACAGGCTTTTGTTGACAACCGCTTGCTGGTTGTGGAGGCATCAAATGGTCCGATGGATGCCACACCGATTGCAGAGGTTCCACAACCGTCGATCATTGCCATCTCCAATTAACAGCGTGCCATAGAGTCAGATCAGCTTGAAAATGGGGACGATCTCGCGGAACCGACCATTGTTGTGCTTCCTAAACCCAACGTTCTGATTGAGGTGTTGGCCAAGCACACTTCTGTTCTACTCCTATCCAATCACACGGCACGTGGTAGGCAGGTGTGGTAAAAGCGCCTTATTTGCGGAAATAGTCAAGGAAGCAAGGTTGAAGTTATGATTTACATCCAAACCGTGCAGTATGGATGTTTAAATGCTCCAAATGTAAGGTTAAGTTTGGAAGATAGCCTGACGCATTGCGCCACTTTAGAAGTTTCCATCCGAAACACTAGGAAAATTCATACTTTCCCACCATGGTCCTCGAAAAGCACCCCCCTAAATCTTCAGCAGAGTATATCCCTTTAACATGGACCCCCTGGCCACGACAGTTGAGGGTAGGTAGTTGGGAAAGCATGAGGAAAATCAAATAGAATGAAACCCCAACGGTCCTTTTGAGGGCCACCACACCTTCCAAAGAGTTAAGCTATTTCTCTAGATCTTGTATGGCAAATACTTGTTTTTCCAGTTACATCTACTGACACAGCGGGCTTCGAATGCTAGTAATGCTGTCGTGAGTCTGACCCCTGGTGCTGTCAATAAACGCCATCAAAGCGGATCGGCAAACTCCTATGGTTCCGACTGGGCAACTAATGAAAGCGAGGTATGTCTCCTGATTTTGACATCCATTGATCCATACTTCTTCACTTGATTCCTTGCTGTACAGTGTACACATTATCCTTTGGCGACGACTACTTTTACAGCTATACTTTTCCTTCAGTCCGATTTATGCTTTTTCGGATTGCACCTCTCCAATATTATTATATCATATCTGTAACAATCTTGTTTAAAACTTACTCACTGTCGTAAGTCATTTCTAATGTTCGTATATTATTTGTATCGCACTGTGTTTAAGTAATAATAATCCTGGAACCCTCGCATCGTCAGCTTTTAATAATATTGTATTACATATTTTTTAATGATGTCAGAATGACATTTTCTTTCTATGAAAGAGAAGTCAAGCTGTTTTCTCCGTTGCGAGAGTTACTGACTCACTATTTACTCTTGCAGTGTTGCTGCTGACACGATTGATATTGATTTCGAAATTGAGACAAACTGCCTATTACGTTGAATCGAATTGGAAATACATAAATATCTACTCTACTATACTATACACTACCATCGTAATTCTTCGTGTAAGCATTCTCTATCTAGGGAGTAGTCTACTACATATAAAAATACCCCTTCTAAATACTTACTTTCTTAGATGCATATACAAACAAATTATATATGTTCGTATACAAGGGTAAAAGGTAAAAGCTTTGGAGGAAGGAGAGGAGGATATGAAAATCTTTCATAATATGGATTGGTGCAGTGCAGGGGAGGTATGGCAATGTTGGTGTTGTAGTCGACTCTTTGCTTTTATTTCGTAGGAGGGGAAGGGAAGACTATGAAAAGTCGTGTGTCGCTAGATAAATGAAAGACTATCTATTAAAAACAGATTGCAGCCTATAATTCTACGTTTGATAGCCGAACGAGTGGTTGTGCCAGAGGAGTTGCATGAAGTATGATTTTAGTTTGTGCAATAACGTTCATCTGAGTGTGTGTGTGTGTGTGTGTGTGTGTGTGTGTGAATATGTATCTTTGCTTTCTCATGAACAAGGTACTTATTATACATACACACATACATACTTAAGAGTGAAAGGTATATGTCCTATTACTACTGACAATGAACCGATTATGAATGTCTCGTATACATACATTCTCCTACATACTACTACCACTACTACTACAGACTGGAGTTGTTACAGTGTGGATAGGTTACGTGTGTGTGAGTTACGTGTATGCATAGATGAATAGATTGATTATGGAACATCGACAACAGAAGGTTATTGGTTGAATTGTGGAACTGTGTATTAGGTGCTATAGTATAGCTGTTTGTATTATATTTATTGCGAACTGTTGTCATAAGTCTTTGTGTATCTATAGGCAGGGCTTATTGTAAATATACTGGATGTTTTGCTATACAGTCTGTAGATTTATATTGCAGAGTATATATTTAACTGTTTGGTGTAGGTAGTTGAGTTGTGTGGAGGATTCGAAAGAACGACTTCAGTTTTGTTGAGTATTCATAATTCCCCTAGTGGTGTTGGCTGATTTATATCATTGAGATGAAACATATTGACTTTGGCCGCGAGGCAGTCTAATAGAGAGACTGTGTGCACTAAAGGTTCGTAGAGAGTATACTGTGTGTGGGGATGCACCCGATTCGATTCCATTAATGTGAGTGGTAAATGTCGGTTGAGCACTAGTGCTGAATGTGTGAGTGTGTGTGTGTGTGTAACTACTATTTGTACTTTGGCAATCAATTAGAATAGAAATAGAGTTCACTCAATAAGAAAAAAAGTGCACAGTAGGGGAACCCTATAGGAGAATACATAGTAGTTAAAATGAGAAATTGGAAGAAGAATGTTAAATGCCACTATGAAATGAAATATAATAAGAAATATCTTCTGTGCACACACACGTCGTTCTCGAAAGGAAATAAGTCAAAGTAGTTTTCATTTCTATATGTAGTGGAACCGGGGAAGACGGCAGTAGTAATACTAGTATAGTATGCTAGTTATAAAGGCAGTGCTCCAGCTCCGAGTAAGACAAGTCAAAGTCAGCCGCACTGACGACTGGACAATTTTCTTTAATTCTATTCGTTGACTGACTTTGAGTAAAGTTTAGTGGTCCGCGTCGTCTACGGGAAGGACAGAGCAGGAATATCCTTCAAACTCAAGGTGTTCGTACGTGGTATAAGCAGTCGGTTCAATGTATAGTCCGTTGTCCTACATCCTATATATTTTGTGCTATATCGGCAGTCTATCTCGAACTTATCTCACAACTTGACAATTCCTCTCTTGTTTCATTCTAAGTACTCCTACGACAGAGCTGTATAGCAATCATAAGTAAATAAGTTGTGTAGACACACACTTCCTGTTGTGTAGCGAATTTAATCCTGAATATTAGTGAAGGCAGACTCTGATTGTGTTGTTTCCCAGTTTGACGTGTAATTATTTACTGGGGGGGTTTGTTGAAGTTTTTTGAGTAGGAAATCTTTTTCACGACTGTCTCAGAGCACCACCGCTTTCTTTGTGACGTATTACTAAATGCAATTATAAATGAGAGTGTATGTACAGTTTGGAGGGGAAGCAGAAAAGGTGATTTATTCTCGAGTGATTGGATTACTTTGTAGATGACCAAGTGTGGGACTACTGATGGAAGTAGTGAGTCGATAGTAGCTGGAGGTGGAAAGTGTCCATCAAGTCCAATCAGTGCTAGCTCATCCTCTCCGACCCCAACTCTGTTGAAAGAACAGCTTGAATTGATTCATCAGATTATACAGCAAGCGCAAGAAGAAAGCAGTTCAACAACAAGTAAGTCTCCGACGAAACTTTCCACCAAGAAATCCAAGACCGTTGGTGGTGGTGGTGGTGGTGTTGTTGTTGGTGGTAGTGGGGTCCTGTCCTCATCTGCCTCTCTGTCTGTAAAATTTGAGCCGGCAGGAGAGGATGCGAGCAAATCTGGCAATGAAGAGAAGCCTGTAGAATGCACCATATGCTGTAGGCGCTTTAAGAACACTCCGGCACTAAACGGGCATATGCGACTTCACGGTTTGTGAAAAAATTGCATCTTTAATTGATGGAGATGTAATTGTAGACTACTTTTTACCTCTGGATTGTCTTTTTTTCAGGAGGATATTTCAAGAAGGTCAGTCAATCAGTGTGCAATCAATCAATGACTCCCTACTTTCCGCTCCCTCTCTCGTTTTCTGCATCTCTTGAATGAACCCATTTATAAACATCCCTGTACGGACACAAGATAGAGACTTTTGTGCTGTATGCACGAGCGTCTCTCTCTCACTCCCGTTCAGCAAGTAGATGGGATGGATCGGGCAGGACAGGGGATATGATTCTATACATTGAGTAGTGATGCGTATAGTTGAGTTTGTTCATGGGTGAACCGTGTACACGTCATGTTGATTGTAAATTATAGGATGCTGATGGAAAGAAGAAGGATCAATCTAGTAAGGAATCCTCCAGCACGCCTTTACAAACGGCCAGTGTCAGTGTAAGGGCGCTGATCGAGGAGAAAATTATCCAAAAGCGCAATACCATAAATATACAAGGTGAGTTACATTGATGTGTTTTATGTACGTTGCGTGCCTTACGCCAAATCACAAAGATAATATTATTCTCATAGCGATTTCAAAGGAAAGCATGAATGTATCCATGTGTGCATAATAACATTAGAGGTCATAGTGTGCGGGTGTACTATTACATGAACTATACAATAATGTAAGGAGATTGCACAAATATATTTCATAAAAGAAAAATCAATGTGGCATGCAGTATGTATTACGAGTAGAATCTAGATGAAAGTGAGATTTATAGAGGCATTTTTAGATAGAATGGTAAAACAATATTTCTATTTGGCTTTGGGGGGATTTGAAGGAAAGGTGTTTGTAGGATTGACAAATGCAAATAGTGAAATGTTTATGTTTGTGCTGTTGAAGGAGGAGGAATTGAGAAGAGTGTCGTTGGCTCTGTAAATCAAGTACCTTCGTCAGAAAGCCAAAACGGATTTTTGGAAAGTCAGCCAGAGGTTCAATCACAAGATAGTCTAACTATCAGCCTACAACACGGTAATCCTTTGGCAGTCAGTTTGAGTCCGACTTTCACCACTTCCCAAACTCAGAATCATGCTCAAACAGCCTCGCAAACTTTTCAATTCGTTTATGGAGAAGATAACACAGACTATCTTCTCATGGAAGAAGAAGTTTTCAATAAGGTAACTATACCTTCAACATTCGTTGTAATATGGATATGTCACTTGTGTGTCTGTGTGTGTATAGATACCAGTCTCTGAGTGTGTTTGCACCACCGAGAGAATCATAAAGGAAAATTCCTTTTCTTTGTGATCTGACTTGCGAAGTTGTTATCTCTCTTTTCTCTCTCTCTCTCTCTCTCTCTCTCTCTCTCTCTCTCTCTACTCTCTCTCTCTCTCTCTCTCTCTCTCTCTCTCTCTCTCTCTCTCTCTCTCTCTCTCTCTGTGTGTGTGTGTGTGTGTAATATATATACCAAGAAATGAAAGGAATTTATCCAGGAAAAGGAAATGGAATGGAGGATTATATCATAATCGTTGTCATGAGTCTTTCTTTCTGTTTGTAGGTCTCGAGTATTTGTCCTGATTCTTTTTTCAATGGAATCGACGAGTCTATTCTAAGTGGAGCGGCGGGAGCTGAAAATGAGCAACTAGCACCTGAATGGAGTTGGGCGACGGCGAGTGCTGGCGTTGACTCTGTCAACTCTCGCTTAAATTCCATCTTTAACACGAATTCTAATTCAGATAATTTCAACAAACCCACGTCTGTATCTTCAAATGGAGCGAACCCCTTCACCCCTTTGTAAGGAGAAAATGAACTTGCACCACATTTGTCTTTAAGAGCAGCTTCGTTTTGACCTTTATTGATTATGTTTTACTTTTTGTTCGATTGATTGTAATGTAGACCGCCGTTGGATCCTGTTTTCTATACTTCCCCAGCTCCACAGTCTCCTTCGCTTAATTCTCAAGACTCTCCATCTTTCATTTATCCAACACCTCCGGCCAGCTTAGAAAGTCATAATGCTCTCCAATCTCCACTGTTCCCATTCCCAACCGTCACAACAAATGTCGTCTTTCCTTTTGAAACTCAAGCCAATTTAGCAAATACTTTGATGACCTGTTCTGGTACAAATTTGAGCAGTGTTGAAACTTTGGACACGGCTTCGACTTCCTCGAGTGGATCGTCTTCTGGGCCCATTGCTGTGTGTACCAGCTCCACCACTGCCTCACCCTTTCTCAGCAATAAATTGAACATCGTGGCTAATTCTAATTTACCTCTGAGCAATACCGGTTCTGGGAGTTCTACATCTGCCATTCTGCCGAGTCCCAATGCCACCTCCATCACGACTACCATTGCGAATGTCAGATATTTTGGAAGTGTCAAGGCGAGGAATCATAGTGGAGGTTCTTCAGAGTATATCCTGACCCCATCAAGCTCACCTAGCCTTGGCAGTTCAAGCACTGAAGATTCAGTACAGTCCGTGAAAGAATTGAAAGTTAATGAGCCGTCTCGAATGGATTGTTCTTCTGTAGAAGAGGATGTTTTCCTTAGCCCTAACAGGTAGAAATCCATCTCTTTTGTTCGGTCGTCTCTTTGTCTCTACTTCCATAGCTCCTTCATTCAGACCAGTTTTATTAAGCATGGCATAACCTTTATTGAGCAACTTTGTTATTATTACCATTGAAGTGCACTAGTGCAAGCGAAATATCCTACGGAAAAGAAAGAACGATCAAAGTAGAGGGTTAATCTAATCTTTATGCCATGTAATGTAATAGAATCTACTCCAATGTAATATAATCCTCGCATCGTAATGAAATTACTTGGATGTGTTGCAGGCAGAATCACAATTCAGCCATTATGTCAAATTCTAGGATATGAGAGAAAGCCCATTTTTAAGGGTTTAAAAAATTACCTATATAATGCCATAACATAGAATTTGTTACAAAAAATCATAGCCACCTAATATTAATATATTTATTTTGAAGTTTTAGGTTTTTTAAACAATCGCCAAAGAACCTTCAATAAATGCTTAAAAATGAAATATTAACGTATTGAGACGAGTGTGTCTCTATCTATGATTTCATATTTTAGCTGCCTAAAAAGCGTTTATTTTCGCTAGATTGTCCACAACTATTAATGTTACCAACAAACAATACTTCAATAACCCTCCTGACAAAAATAAGCTAATATATAGTGTCTGCCTAGGCATTCTGGTATGGTGGAATAAGCCCTTTCTCCTGCAACGTAATGTGTATATACGTGTATATATGAATGTGTGTATAATATATATATATGTACACGTATATATGAAGAGCTTATGTAATGTACGGAGCAGTAGTGTATCCGGTAGAGTACATGGTTTATGTGAAAATTTTTCTCTTGTAGCGTCCCAAGCAGTCCTTCTATTAAATTGACAAAGAGAAAGCAACTCCGGAATACGTTCGCTTCAAATTTACGGCCGCAAACAATGAGTTCGTCCTCTAACAATTCTCATTTCACCCCCTATCCGATCCTAAGCCCTGTACGCTCAGGTGAGTCTGATTTTACTACTAATTTTTTTACAGTAAAACTATAAAACATTAAATGCGGCAAAATCCTATCGTACATTTATTTAATTTATGCAAAAGCAGATTGAATGGCATTCTTGACAGTAGGTTCCGACCAGAGACGGTGTACAAAAAATAATTAAAACAATAAATAATTGAATGGGCATACAGTGTATAGTAAAATACTCACCTCATCTTGGTGTTTTAATGTTTGCTTCAACACAGCATTCCCACCTTTGGAAAAAGTGGGTGGGTTTTTTCGAAAACCCACCCAAAAACCCAAAATGAAAAACCCAAAACCCAGGGTTTTTCACCAACATTTTTTTCGCAAAAACCCACCCAAAAAACCAACCCAGTTTTTCTGTTAAAAACATAACTTTTAAATATTCATTATAAATTAAAAAGGTTTATAAAATAATGAAAACTTACAGTTAGCCATTAATCTCATTACAGATCCATATAAAGATACAATTTGTTTATGAACTTCCTCCAGTGTCATTTCAATAATATTTCCGTCTCCGTCAGTTCGACCATTCAATTTAGCGTGTTTACTTATCTTTTTAAGTATAGCTTCCTTAGGTGTATTATAAGTCGTGAAACCTATGTAGATCCCGACACAATTTTATTCTTTATCGTTGATAGGACAAAGGTACGGGTAGCAGACATATTCGAAATCATTTCCTAAAAATAAGGAAATGGTAATTTACAAATTTATAATTAGGTAATGATAGACCAATAAATTGTGTATTAGGTATTAGGCAGTTAGGGCAAACGACGTAAAACTTAAAACCTTATTTTAAAACCACGGCCCCAAATCGATTTAAAAAAATCGTATTATAGTCTTACAATAAAGGGTGAACTAAATTTAGTTTAATTTTATGATTTCAGCTCCAGGATTATATTGGACTTTCTCGCAAAAGTTGACACATGTGGACGACAACAAGAAGGAGCTCCCTAGAATTAACATTGGTTTAAATTTTCAAGCTTCACTTCCGCTGTGCAAGAGCGGTGAAAAGGGCAATAAAGTTGTTGAAACAGAGCGAGAAGACCGCTTATGGGAGCCTGGAGTTATGGACTTGTGCACATCAGAAGAAGGTACATACACTTTATAGTGATACAGTTCAAACAGTATCGTAAGTAGGTAATGAGCTCTCTTTTGTCTGGGTAAATAAATATATTTTGCATTCGGTTGCAGAATGCACAATTTGAATGTCCAACAACGTACATACATTGAGAAGAGAGTATGCGAATATTGTTGCTCGCATATAAACGAAATCTCGTATTTTGAGCTTGTACTCTGTGTGTTGTAGTATGTAGTATATCCTAAGCCAATAATGTAGTAAACATTAAACACAGATTGCATGTAAGGCAGTAAGTACACTTCTGTCTGTAATAAAGTCAGGCACAAAGATATTCGTTGCTATCCGAGCCAAGGGAGCTACCAATATCTCCTATAGAATCAAATGTGGTTGTAAGTTTAATGTGGGCCATTTTCCGAAAAAAAGTGTACATAGTTTACTGTGCCGAAACGAATTGTTTAATAAAAAGCTGGTTTCATGTGATGGTTTCAGTTGATAAATATCTGGAGTTCGCGTGCTGCTCCGCCATACCCGGTGGTGGAAGGAATAAAGAATATGCCCTTCATCTCCTTAGCCTTTGTCACCACGGCCCCAAGAGGAGTGGATACACTGCACTTCAGGTTAGGAATTTTGAGAGTGGGTTGTAGATAATTTTTGCTTTTCCTATTAATTTCAAACTTATAAAACCAGCGGTGATATTAATGTAAGTACCTGAACTATAAAGCGAGTTGTTGAGTCGTCCCGTGTTACTGCAGTGGATTTTATTATGAAATATAAAGGCAGGAACACAGATACTACTACAACAAATGAAATAGCTTCTATGTGTAGTACACACATTAAGTTACATTGAGTTCTCAACTCGCATCGTATTAGAGCAAAACGTCGATTTTCCTTTTCTCGTAGAATGTTCAAGCTCCATATTATATTGAATTCTAGATACATTTCACGATATAATAAAATTGCTTTCTTCTTCCATTTTATAATTTGCTTTACTCCCAAGTTTCTATTGTACACTATATGTATGTATATGTGTGTATATCTAGCAATTTTATTGTTGTGAGTAAGTATATTGTGTATAGTTTTGCTCGAATATTTGTTTAGGTTTTACATGAGTAAAGTGTTAGATGTTTTTGGTGTAGTGTAGTAGACGATGAAATGGATAAAAATTGTGTTTGTACGTGAGCAGGAGAATGATATATTGAATATGTATTACATGGTTAATTTAGTCGGCAATAATCCTGTTGATGAATCGAGAGCCATCGTTGCCAATGTTTCTGAAACGCTACAAATACCAGGAGAAGGAGAAGTGGTCCCGAACAGAAATTCACGCTTTCCAAGACGCTTTACTTCGACATGGCAAAGATTTTATTCAAGTTGCCAAAGAGGTTCGCACAAAGAATAGTGAAGAGTGTGTAATTTTCTACCAGGTAATTTTTTTTTCATTTCCGTTTGAGATTCATATTTCCTACTTATGAGAAATTTGTGGACAAAGGGGTGAATTATTATCATATGAAATGGCACACAAGAAAAAATGCATCAAATACCTTGTCATCAATTAATGGCTGTATTGGTAAAGATCGAACAGAAATCAATTTTCAACAGCAAATAATTTATTGGATAATAAAAACTTTTGAAATCATCCTCAGTTTTCTTAAACATTCAATGAGAGCATAACACAAGATCAAAACATTTGCATTTGGTATTACGCACTCCCAGTCAAAGTCAAAGCCAACATATTTTGTATTTTTATTTTCTTTGAATACCATTTGTGAACTTTTTCCTAATTTTTTCCTAACTTAGCTTTGGAAGAAAGTCTGTGCTAATGAGTATGAGCGTGTGAGGAACGTGTGGAAGAAAAGAGACGCTGCTTTCACGTTAGATTTGCTGAAGAATGTGCCTCCTCCACAGCCGAGTGCTCGAGTGGTGCCGACGCCGACAACTCCCTGTCTGGACATCACTGAACCAAAACGCAACAAGGTTTGAGAACTTTTTCCAATTTAGTCTTATGCCATTAGGGGATTGTGCTTATTATATAGAGCTGTCTCCACCACTTCACTTTTCAAAATATAACGCTCCACCCTCTGTAACGTACTGACTCTGTTGACTGCAATATGTAACGTTGTAGACTCTACACACACTGTGTACACACATTATTGTTGGATTTATTATTGGTGTCTGATTTATATGAATGTATGAGAGCTTGAAGCTTTCACAATGTACTATTTACTCATTCATTTGTGTAATGAGCTTCGTTATAAATTGGTAGGTAAATTCAAGAGTCCCTGATTCTTCCAGTGCAATTAGTGATATTACAAGTGGTCATACTTCTAATGAGGAGTTCCCATGTAGAGTGTGCGGGAAGTAAGTGAATGTCTACTTTAATTTATTTTATTTTATATAGGGTTTCAGTTTCAGTACGGATTTATTTGTGTGTAGCAATGATTTGCCGGACTTTTGATTTACTCTTAAATGGCTAGAAGAATCTCAGATATCATATTGTTTCAATTTTACTTAAGGTAAATTATAATTTTTTGCGTATCTGTTTGTTTTTGTGTGACGCTCGTTTTCTTTCTGTTTTGTTGGACCCAATTTTTGTATTCGTGCATGGTCCTTTGGTGCCCATACTACATCTGTATATATGTATTATATATTTACTGCTACACAATACGTATACACGCAAGTATACAATATTTGTAGATTTATATTGCCCTATTATGTGTCTCATCATCAGCTACTACAAATTATGTTTGGCATTTGGCTACGTATGTAATATTTATGTATGTAGTAGGAACTTTCTCTTTGCATTCTGCTCGCTGCACTTCGCATCGCATAGAAGACATTATTTTTGTTACTACTTAAGTATTCTGTGTTATTATAACGATTAATGGGAGACTCACTAGTTTTTTTAAAAATGTTTTCAGGATTTTTAACAAAGTGAAAAGTAGAAGCGCGCATATGAAGACTCACCGAGAAATGAATACCGAGAAAATTCTCGGTATACCGACTTCAGGAAGTTTTGGATTTTTCAATTGTCCACCTAGTCCGACCCGTACACCGACTCCAAAGAAAACCACAATGAAAAAGGATGCTTGATGGTGGATGCTTTTCCTGAATGGAAAAGTTCAGAAAAACATTCAGTTGCTTCTGGGACGCAGCACGGCTTCCAGTGCTTATACCAACTGGGAATAAACTAATCATGCCCATGTATATACCTAGTCCGATTCCACCATTATTCTATACCTTTTAATAACTACCAACTCAGTTTTTTTGTAGCGTAGAGGAGCTCTTTGACAGTAAAACATTGAGACCCTACTAAAGCTAAAACTATGAAAGTGTATCAATTGAATGAATACCTAACCTCTGAAATGATAGTAATTTCTATTGTTTTTATCATTGTCATACCTTCCCATACACCAAAATACCAAGAGTAAACCGATGAATCTTACCTCAGAGTACACATTTAGCTTACGCTCTCAATGTCTGTCTATAAGAGTAGAAGAATGTTACACAGTACATGTATACTTCTAGTATTTATGTAACATTCATTGCGTATACATAAGATTATATTAAATAGTTCCAGTACCGATGCATTGGTATTGGTACTACCCAGAACAACGTTTTGTTGTCTCATAATTCAAATTAAATGTCTATTTATCATATATAGAATTGTCCTTAAGTCGGAAAAGAGTCATAATGATGAAAGATGGAGCCCTTAATTTTCTTTAATGTGAATCTGATCTCAAGCACACAAAATGCATAAAATATCGAGATAAATCATGCATACTACACTGTAGTTTACGAAGACAAAGAGCTACAACCATTATATAATTAAATACATATTATATAATATTCTTATGTAATGAAACAATAAGAAGTAGGTCATCATCATATGTATGATATGTATGTATGAATAACTCAGCAGATGAGTCTTGGTTGCAAAACTCGTCTCCGGAAGTTCAATAACAATATAAATCAATATTATGATAAATGAAAGATTGTTATATTTTACACAGACAAATACTGAATACTTATGTATATGTAAATCTAAAGCAGATAAAAGATGAATTTACTTATTATTAATGTTAATAACATAATATTAATTATTATGAAAAGATGAAAGGAAAGAGAAGAAAGTTAAGTGAAAATCATATACATATACCCACATAGTATATAAAAAGGAAACGAACACAGAAGATAAGTGAGAGATACTAATCATTGTAACTCATGATTTCATTAGATGCCAAACTCCACAAGTTTGTCAAGACAAGACACATTTTATTATCAATACTTATGTATGTAGGAATATACATACAACTAAATTATAATTTATATCCATTATTACCTTAAAATACTGTTGTCCTACGCAAAGTACGTGCACAATACATTCGTACGTGTACATTGTCTCAATTTTACTTTATATTAGTGATAGCAAACCAATTACATATATCTACAGTTATGAAATCTCAGCGCTAAATTGTTAATACGGATTTCAATGTCCATTCACTATTTACATAGAAGTCTAATTTTGGCAAGAATGACTAGAGAGCGCGTACCACGCTTCTAGATTGTGTAAATTAAATATATTATATAACTCTAGGACAGACACATATTATTGTAATGTACAATGCTAGCAAGTAATGAAACTAAAGTAATCCATAGTTAAGGAATATTCTAATAGTAATAACAATGTAAGTCGTCGTCAACAGGTACATTAGGCTGTACAGATATACACTTATATGAAAGACAAATGTACAGAAAATACTTTTAAATTATACGAAGTAAGTATATAGACACTGGATAAAGTAATGTGAAAGGGTAATACTACATTAATTATTTATAAGGTCTTCGGACATTCGGACATTATACATAATATTTATTGAAAAGAAAGACAATCAATGAAATGGTATTTCCGAAAATATCAAAAATGATAATACTGTGGATTCCCTATGTTTGTTCATCAATTCCTTAATACTAATAATGAGTACTTGGTAGATTATTCTTGGAATTTGTCGCTTTAGGTTTATTGTGTGGGCTGAAATAAATGAGAGAATGACTTAATGAATGCGCTAATTTGTATGTTAAAGGACTTTAGCTTGTCAGAGTCTGCCGAGTGTGGGTCGATACCGTTTGTATCCCTATTTCCTTCAACTATATTATCACGGATAATAAATTACAAAGTTGAATATTTCCTACACGTACATGAGAAGGTTCTCCACTCCTAAAAGTATCTGTCAAACATTTTCAGTCATTCATTGAATTAACAAAAGACATATAGTTAGTTAGTTAGTACGTATTTTGTATTACATGAACATTACGTCACCAGTCCTGTACACAATGCTAATCTAGTTGTGCAGTGTGTACACATAAAGCAACTAGAAGTTATGATCGTGTGGGAAGTGCAGAGATACGTGAGATGAATACTTTTGTTTGCATGAAGTTGTCAAACAATTAATGACATGTGAAAATGACTTGAATGAGTTAATAACATATAACAAATCCACTCGTTTGTTTTGAATAATGTAGAGGAACCCTTGCAAACTCGTGTAATACATAGAAGAATTTTATTTCTTGTATTTGCATACCTTTACTGCGTGTTTTGGAATCTGAATGGAAGAAGAACCTACCGGAATTCATTTTATAATACATTAATTCTTGTTATTTATGCAGTGTGATTTACAATTTCAGAGTTTCAGCAAGTGTGCTCTAATTGGTGTATGTGAGAGTTGGTCTGAGTTGTATGGCTTTCTTGTGTTAGAGTGGGGCTTTTCACACCAAGGCCTGTATGAAGTCGAGGGATACATACATAATAGAGAAGCTCATTTCTAGTCCGGCTACTATTAATAGTAACATTTTAGGGGAACGAATACGTGAGACAAGAAACGCTATTACAGCAGCACTTGAATGTAATACATTTTACTTAAGTTTACATAAAGAAAGACAAATGCAAACAAAATGCTAATTATTGGATAAGGTGCCTACCAAGGTGTTTGAAAGGATTCTCGCTTTTATTAAAAGCACGTATCCAACGAAACCCTTCATACACCTCGGTGCCTACTATACATTGTTATGTGTATTAAATACTTACAATCTATAGTTTCAGTAGGACAATTTCGTTGGAGAATGAGTGAAACTACACGTGTGAGATAAATTCATTGTTTTAGACGAATGTATCTAATGAATCATGAATATAGAGGAAATATATTTATCATTTGATGTAGTGTAATGATGTTATGCATTGTCTACACGTAGGCATTTCTGTGATCCCTTTGATTAACCAGCAATTGAATTTTATACTCGTGTCGTTCTAATATCTTTAAAAAAAACTCATCTTTGTAATGTATTAAATACAATGCATTCATTCTGTTGTGATGTGAACTAGAGTAGGTTGAATGTGTGAATTCTTAGGCTAAATTATTGCCACTTGTATTTATAGAAGGCTTCAGTGCAATGAAGAAAATTCTGTCTTGACTTTGCCAAATATTTATTAATCTACCCTTTGCCAGTGTAGATTTTTCAAAATAAACGGAAACATTTACAATCACTCAGTTCTAGTATTTTGAGTCACTATATAACTTTAGAATAATGATGGATTACAAACGCTATTAACCTCTGAACTACATGTTTTCGCGAAAATCTGATTTACATGATGGATTTTGACAAAACTAAAACTTAAGAGAGAATTGGTCAGACAGAATTCAAAAGTTTCACCCATACAAACATATTAATTGTATTAATTTATATGTTACTTTTTTCAAAACCGTAGTCGAACGCATGACACTCATGACATTTTCAGGAAGAATACTTCTGTGTTGCAATGTTAATAAGCCTACGTACTGAACTCGTGCTGTATTACTGCATCATCAATTATTATTATAACTACTATTATGTACATGTAGAAATGGGGAAATATAGAATTCAGTGTACTCCACATGAAATCAATTGTTCCTAAAATTAGAAACAAATGCTGCTAGAAACCGAATGCAGTTTGCAAGGCAAATACAAATTTGAGTATTTCCCCCTGTATGTTTAACTTATTTCCTCAACAGACAGAGATGACTCTCAGAGCCAAATCCAATCTTGTAGGTACTTATTCAATGACGATGAGTTTAGTTTTAATGATTTTGGGAGAGAATAAGTGATTGATATTAGCCCTAATTTTCCTTTCATTCCATACAAGTTATTCATTCAGACAGAAATATTGTGCGAGAACCGCTCTCTATGAAAAAGTACCTATGCTGTACATGTAAAGGCTATTGGACACTGATTACCTTTAAAAGGGAACCATTGTAATCCTAATATTTATGTTATAATTTCATTTAAAGATACGTATAAGGTACCTATAATATTATTATTGGCTTTTATTATTATTATTGTTACATATGGTTGGTCTATTCGTCGTATGTATTGTTATTATGTGGTAACAGATGTACTAATAGAACAATGCAGGCAGAGAGAATCAATACTCATTTAAACAGAAATACTTTAAAAAATATTTTCTTACAAAAAAGGGTACTAATGTGTTTCTTATAGTTAATTATGGAAAAATTGCTCCTAAACCGAAAGCAGTTTGTAATAATTATTATGACATACCTTTCTGAATCGGCCAATTGACTACAATATGGCTTTTTCAAGTCATTCGTACATACATACGCAAAATGTCTCAATGAAGTACAGAAAACAGGGAAGAATATAATATCACTAACAAATACTACAAAACGATACAAATAATAATGTATTGTAACATCACATCCATCACCTATTTTTAAAGAAGAAGAGGACGATATCTGACAGAATGCTCTCCTGTCATCATAAATTGTGTAAAGCTTAAGTACGTAAAAAATAAATAGAATACAGAGGAATTCATCCGAAGTAGTTTCACAGAAGCAGCCAAGCTAAATACTTAGAGAGGGGGAAATTGCAGAAAAACTATTTTCGATTGTATGGGGAATGTAACAAATGAGTGGAGGAAAAATATTGTCATACCATGCTGAGAAGCTTTAAAATGTAATTATTCTAAGATTGCATACTAATACTATATATATAAGCATTGCCTAGTTTGGTGTTACATTCCCACGACGGTACGGCTACGATATACATACAGGTCCTTGTAAATGATGAATTTAATGCTTCTGACAAGAATGCTACATGATGTGATGTCTCTTTAGTTGACAAAACCTATTTAAAACACAGATACGTAAAACTCGATTGTAAAAGCGAAACCATACCTGTACTCATTTTACAACTTGTGTAATAATGCTACTTGATAATATGCCACCACCCCCTTACTACAAATGAAATACCATTTTATGTTCGTTATTTAAGATAAAAAATGTTTATTATTATATACAATAAAATTACCTGCTTAGAGACACACGATCTACTGTAGAACAATAATTAGTACGAGTAAGACATGACTCCGCATGTACTTATATACTCTCGTCTCGAGTCGAACAACTGAAGTTTAAATGTATTAAACCCTCGATGAATCATTACATTATTGCTTATATATTATGATGATAGAAAATGCTATACTGTTGTAACTTCAATGTGCTTCTGTATAACCAGTGGCAAAGGAGAAAACAATATACATATTTGTTAAGCAATATAAATTACAAGTGCTAGAATAAAATAGTTTGTTCTGTTGTTTCTAATGTCAAAGAATGTTTCATTCTATAATTGTCTTTCATAGTACATCCTCATTCATTTGGAGAGCACTTTAACAAAACTCTCTCACCGATATAAAATTGGATTTGGCTTGTTTGTAGCAAGCATCGAGTATAAAAAATAAGTAATGGATTTTATATGATAATAATTAGTTTGGGCTTTAAAATTAATGCTAGTCTTCTTCGGTACGAAGGATGTTGTTCCCATCAAGTTTCTTCAAATGAAGAATTTTTTTTGAAACTTCCCTTTGCCAATCGAGTACAGCACTTCCGGAGGCACTGTTAGAAGCCATAAATCGTTCTTCCAAAGGGTTACCTAAATGGATTCATGGGCCCATAAGATTTTAGAATGAAATTTGCAGATAATTTCAGGAAGCACAATTGTTTCACAGTGGGCATACCGACGATAACCAGCTCTTCCAGCTTCGGGCATTCATTAAGGCGAGCAATTTCTCCCCATTCACGAACCAGATTATTAGCCATATAGAGCACCCTTAGCTTTTTGCAAGAAGTGACACCTTTCGATGGCCTTTCGATCTGGTTGTAGCTGGCCCAGATCTCTTCTAAACTCTCTGAACAACTTTCCTTAAAACGTTTGAAGAAAAAATGCATTTAAAAACATCAATGTATCTTATTCAGGTTTTATACTACTTACAACTCCTGATAGGCTCTTCAAGTAGTTTCTTCCAACAGATAGAATTTTAATGAATTTCAGTGAGTTCAAGTTACTAAGTCGCTCTATCATATTTGTAGAGAGCGAAAGTTTTCTGCAAAACAAACGAGCTTTAATTATTTTATCTGTTATTGTGAATGCCCATGCTGCCTAGAAATTCTCTAGTTGGTAACTGTAGTACAACATGCGTGGCCCATCGGATTTTAAGGGAAAACCCAGTTTTTTTTGGCACATGCATTAAAGCATAGGGTATATTTAGGCATACGAATTATATCGATTGAGGGTGGAAAACAATCTATTTAATGCAACTGAACCGAAAGACTTAACCGACTTGGATTGCATGGAAAATAGATCTGATAAGATCTAATTAAGATCTAAACTCAAAATGAATTAGTTTCCACCAACAATATTCATAAATTAACAGCTTTTAAAGTGTTAGTAAAAACCTACTGGGTCGGATTTTGGTCAAAACCCACGAAAAACCCAAACCCAGTCCGGTACACCCTAACTTCAATCCTTTCAGAGAGGAGAGCTTAAACCTTCAATAATGTGCGGAAAAACAATACAGAAGCTACCGGATAAAGAACACCATTTACTATTCTAAACGATTCAGTCGTACAATTATGGTTGCCTAAAGGCACTAAAACAATACGGGTATTTTGATGTTTGTTAAAGATCACAGAAGTGTATCATTTCGTTGGTTAGTGAAATCAGATTCACTTACTCGCATTTTACAAGCATTGAAGTAGACCCATCCATTTTCTCTATTGGAGGCATCCAACCATTCAGCTTGATATCGGTAGCTTCTGCAGCTTTATTGCCTTTCTCCTCCCACATTTTGATGGCTTCTTTCAAACCTATTTTTCTTGTTGCCTGACCAGGTTGAGCCTGTTAGAAAAGCAACACTATAAGGTAAGCAAACCAAGAAAATAACTCGGTTTAGTATTAGTGCATTTTTAAACTTTTCCAAACTATGTAATACCATAATTCCAGATGGATGAAGCGATGAAGGACACAGACATCAATTGAATACAAAATTGGAAAATTGGTCCAGTTTGACAACAACAAATTCCATATTCCATTCCCAGACTTACAAACTTTGTATTTCAATTCGCTTGCACATGCTATCGATAAAACACTAAAACATGATAGCGTAGCCTTGACAATGCATCGTTCTGCGGTAGAGATGAAAACAATTTTTAGTTTTACATTTTTGGCTTATTTTTAAAAAAATTCAAATTATTAATTGAATTCTGGTATAGGAAAATACATGTAAATGAGGTGACGCTGTTTTTTCAAATTGGCAGTACTCAGTTTTGCAAATTTTTTACAGAATGATTCCTTCTACATCAGAATTATGAACATCTGTAGTTAGTAGTAATTCCAGCATAGGTCATTTCTTAGTATTCATGCATCAGCATTTCTAAAGTGGAAGGTTTCTCCCATTCACTTAACATGGAGTGACGACACTTTAAATGGCTATAGTTTCTGTTTGCAAATTTTCTCGGAATTGATTTTTTCCCCAGACATACATAAATATTTAACTCATTTGAATGGAATTCAAACGAAAGTAGGTCTTTTCTCTCCTTTTGCACAATCATCATTTTTAAATTAAAAGCATGCATTTTTGGCTTTGTTACTACGTAACGTGGACAGTTCCGTATTCAATGGATGCAAAAAATTCAATTTTTTTGGTCGATCATGCTGGCTAACGAACTCGGCCTTTGAGAGCCTACAATCCCACAAATAAAATTTCAGGACCCTAACTTCAACATGGAAATTTTGTCAGAAAGTGAGAGACCGACTTAACGACCCTTTAAAGCCCGAGTGATAGTTAGTGCCCGTATAATGGTCCCAGTACCTCGGGTGGGCTTAAAAATTCTTAACCAATTCTGAATTTTAGTCTTGAAATATTTCGATCGTACGTACGAACGAAGCAAAGCAACCGAATTAATCCAACCTAAAACCGTTCATACATCGTATATAAAAGCTAAAAACTAATTTTAGCCAAACTAGTTGGAAAACACGTTGAAAATTGACAAAAGTTGCTCTTAAAATAAAATCAGACGAAGCCCCTGATTGAATTCTTACCTGATTAATGTGATAGTAGTAGAGGCTACCGAGGTTTGCAGACTGCGAAGTCATCTAACATTCCTGGGTACAACTCGCTCTGTAGTAGCACCAAAATTCGAAGATGATGTTCGAACTGATGTTCCATTCTATTAGGAATCAAGGAAAAGCTTCGCGGTGGTTACCCGTGTCCAGATTCACGCCGACTGTCGTTTAGAAGACCGAATATGGATCATAAAGTAAGAAATTAAATTACTTTGGGGTGGGGGGGAAGCTAGTTGACACATTTAATGTTGTGATATCATACATAACAAGTCTTTTTCTACTGTGGAGGATTACTTTATAATACGCAAGTTATTATCTGCCTCTCCCGTATAGTGTGCCGTTCATTTACACGAGTAAGATATTTACTTGTGTTGTTATTTGTTATGTTCGGTTTTATCGTTGTATTTGTCGCAGGCAAACTATATGTCAGTACTGCTCAGAAGTTAGTTATTAATGGGTACGGGGTCGACTGCTCTATTACGTAACATAAAAAATTGAAACCCATGACAATAGGAAAATCACTTTTCACGGTCGTATCATGAAACTAGTCTAGGTCGGTCTTAGGAATTTGCTTTTTTGAAATACCGCGAGACCGCGACCCGAGACCAAGTGTTAAGATGACATTCCTAATATCGTAATACGACGCTCAACTTTATTTACAAAAATACTAAATTAAATACACTTGATACCGTTTCTTAACATTTTAAACATAAGATGCACATATTCCAAAGAAATACAACATTTATACAAACTCAAACTAAAGTAACTAAATACTTTTACCAACGTCCACCTTTTCCTTTCTATGTTTAGATGTTTATCTTTGACTTTGAATAACTTTTCCTTTCATTTGGGCAAAAGTGTGGAAATTGTAACAAATATTCACGAAATTGATACAATGATATCTTGCCGCTGCACTGGAGCTAGATAATTCATTTCGATGATAAATTTACTAATAACTAAAGAATTTTCTCTGCATATTTTTTAATTTGAAGTCTACGTCTTAAACGTTCCAAATTATTTAATACGGCCAGTGTTTTATTAATTTTATTAATGCTTACGAATAAGATATTATCATTTTTTCGAACGAGCTCTTGTGCATTTATTTGTATGTATACTGACTGCACCACTTTCGCAACTAGCTTTCCAAGTCGATTTTCTGAAGGAATTGCCTTATGATTATCACTTAAATTTATTTTAGTTATATATTATCATAATCAAATATATCACCATTTAAATTATGTTCCCCCAGTGCCGTTGATATGGTTTTCACTGTTTCCACAAAAGGAGGAAATTACCCACTTTAATTTGATTTCCATTCAAACTAGAGAAGAGTTAGGCAGCCCTGCAAAGCCAGCCCTGCAAAGCCAGCCCTGGCTGGAAAAAATTCAATTCTGAGAAAATGTGCATACAGAAGCTACAATCATTTAATGTGTCACTCCTTGTCAAGTGAACGGAAGAACCTTCCACTTAGAAATGCTGATGCGCGAATCCTACTAATTTAACAATGTTGGAATTATTAGTAATAATTTATTACAATAAACAGATTTGAAAAATAACCATTCAGTAAAAAAAAGTTGCAATCCTGAGTACTGTGAGTACAACGATTTCAGCCATGCATCTCTGCAAGGCACAACAAAAAAAGTCTCATTTGAGTCGCCTTTTTTGTCAGGAACAAAACGACGACGGAGACGTTTTCATGTGTCTCGCATCTATGGTTGCCTAAAGACAATGAATACTAACGTATATAATAATAAATGGTAGAATGGTGTAATTGAAATCAGCGTGAAAAACTGAGTCGATTGACGTATCACAAATATTCATTTGCGAGGGGCCCCTATTCTCATATTGTTTCGAATACTATAATATTTACTGGTATTGAACTATGCATTTTAGGATACATTATTTTCGTAAATAAATAAAGCTGAGAGTATAATATGTGAAAGTGATTTTTCCATTGTCATGGGTTTCAAATTTTTATACTCCGTAATAGTAATCGACCCCGTACCCACCACTAACTAACTTTAGAATATTACTGACATAGTTTGCCTTCGACCAGTGTGATAATATGGCACCAACCGTGTACCACTAATACTATTCCAATTTACAGGCGTCCAGTGAGTGACGGTCCTCCAATCATTTAATCACCATGTCATATCAATCAACACATGTACGCAGTTGAATTTTATACGAATCGTAGGGTAACTGTTTGAGAATACATTGACTGTGAATGAATCAATCTGTTGCGTTTTAAAATGACTTTTTCATCCAGCGAACGTAGCCATAAATGATGCTGTAATATGAGTACACGTAGTCAAAGAATTCACTAACAGCATTTACTCGCACTCATCTCACATTCATTCAGTCATCTGTGCTGTTGTGTCAAACAAAGCGAGTACTAACTGGACGTGTACGAGAAAGATAGGAAATCATGCATATGTAATATAAAATGACGTAGAAATATTTCTGTTCACAAGTGCGGGATACATTACAATATAAGGTCGTAAACGTAATGCTCATTCGGAATACATTATCGAATACTGTGTTCATAAGATACATTGGAGTGTACAATGTACAATCCAAACAAACAATGGTAATTGGTAAATAAAACAGTATACTAGTACAATATATACAATAATAATATTCTGTTTCGTTTTATTATTGATACGAAATTAGCCACGAACATAATAACACCGCAATTGCAGCCGTGCAGAAGAACACACCTCGCAGAATAGTTGATATCCACTCACAACACTGTATTCTCTGTGTTTATTGTAGGATGGAACTTTCCCGATCCAGATATGAAGGGAGATAAATTTTGTCAGTCAGTTCTCTTACATAAATGTCTACTCTAGACACTGCATACATATACTGTTGCAGACCAACATAATACGTATTATATTATGTACTGATATGATAATCCATGGTATGAGAGGGAATGTTATTATCTCAGGAAAACGTACACAAATAAATGCTATTGCATTTACAGGCTACCACTACTATTCCAGAGCTTCTCTATTTGTAAGTGTAAAAATATATTACTTATGTACATTGCAACCAGAACTGTTCCTGTAATTAACGATATAGCAGTACTTTTGCGTCCGTGTGAAAATTTGAGTATATTTTGTGTAGACAGTGTTGAAAGTTGAGTTAAATTGAGTTGGTGATGGTGGTAGAAGCAGAGCGTGTATTATTATTTAAACATTCTAACGATTTAGACTACGTACAATACTGATTCTGAGGGAGAGTTAAATAATACTAATAGGTGGTTAACCATAGGTCTACGGATGCAGTCAACCTGGTGAATTTCTATCGTTCTCTCTCTTACTACTCCGTCTCTCTTCTTATTCAGATAATCAGTTATTCAAACAATCAGTCAAGTGAAGTAACAAAGAAATACAGCTGCAACAACATTGCTGAATAAACGTGAAGGTAGTATTGTGCTGTGTGTGTGTAAACAATGAACATGAGAGTTAAGTGTATAGTTTCTACTGTTGTTTGCAGACTACCAAAGTAAGGGAAGTCAGTCAGTCAGTCAGTCAGAGTAAAGCCAGAAACTCTGAAGTTAGTAGTTGTTCAGTCATTGTCAGTGGAGTAAAATAGAATAAAGTGGTGTGACTTGGTAAGATTAACTTAACACAAGGGAGGAGCAGTGCACAGAGCTACTACTGACTGAAAGTGGGTCCTTTTAATAGAGGAGTAGAGCTCTTGTGTTTTTCGTCTTGTCTATTTACAACCTGTGGCTCGTCTATCTGCTCTGCTCAATACACACACACTCCTACTGCACAGACAGAAAGAGACAGACAGACGAGACCATGAACGAATGAAGCTCTACATATTACACTTCAGTAGACGATACACACACACACACACACACACACACAGAGGAGAGAATATAATACCAAACTACATTCGCATCTGAACTATTAAACTGACAATGAGTCTACGTCGTCCTTACTCTTCTTCTTCTCGTCTTGTTAATGTTATACCCACCTCGTGCATATGCAAATAGATGTAAGAAACAAAACAAGTTTCCAGTGTTGGAAAAAGAGCTGTGAGTAGTAATATACCGAAGTGTGGTTTAGTTAGTCGTAGGGTTGTATGTTGTGCGGTGCACATTCATTTACTACTACGACTACTACTTGTGCAGTGCAGAGCTCCTAGCACTTAACTGCGTGCTTCAACTTAAGAATCCTTGATTTGGTGATGGTAGTGGTATATCTATCTGACTGTCTAGAATTCACTTAAATATCACACGTATGGTACTCGGTGCTACTCCTCTCGTATACATATGTACTACTGGTGAAGTGAAGTGACGTAAAGTGTTTTTCGGTGCTATCATATCGGCTCACCTATATTATCTCGATCTCTTCCAGTGCCTATCACGCATCAATACAGCACAGGAAAATGCATAAATTGGCCAGTTTGGTTAACAAGTCAAAGGTGAATTTTGATTTATTTATTTTTTGATTTCAGCCTGCTGTATGGTGCGGAAATCAACTGTGAATTCTGAGTAGAGCAGCTTTTTAAATTAAAAAGTGAGTTGGTTGTTAGCTGTGAGTGCGGCAATAATTCGTCCTACTAATCGGGGATTAGCCTCTTCAACTACATATGAAAGTCGTAGTCCTTCTTTAAGGTCGTGGATTATAACTAATTACTTTTTGTGATTTATTTTGGAAATTTTTACAACTGAAGTTAGTTTGCGTGATTCTGTATATCTGTATAAATAGTTGCACTGGTGTTGTCATCCTTTTGGCACTGCATTGATGTTTGCCATGCCTTCGCCTTATTTTCCACTAAGGTTTAACGAATTGCTTAGAATAGGCAAGGCGAGAGATTTTTTTTGGCTTTTACTCCGTTGCGAAAAATGCTAGTACGCATTGTCATGAGTGGATATATGACATGTACGGATTTGGTGTGCCAAGGTTAAAATTCATTTTATGGGAAACTTCCAATTACATTAGATCAACTTGACAGTATTGGATTGAAGTCACCGGAAGTTTGACTCGTCCATATCGTGCGCTTTAAAATGGAATTAAGGGCACGGGGGAAGCCAGAAGAGGAAGAAGAAAAGGAGAAATGGCTGTTTGATGATGGCTGTCGGCTGGATGAATGTAATTTGTAGATTTACAACCACAACAAGTGTTTTGTCTGTGTGTGTACAGTCCTTTACCTTGCTACACTTGTAAGATGTAATGTGCTACCTATTGCCAGGCATTTTTGTAAACGAATCAGGAGGGAAACACTACGTCAAGTTAACTCATGCTCACAATGCATTTTGCTTTATCACTAGAGCTCGTTCGTGGTAGTCATCCTCATCCTGTGTCGTATAAATCTGCCACGGTAAGTTATAGGACTGGACTACGTGTGTCAACCTGACCTGTATATATTATAGTTACTAGAACGTATTTTTATGTGTAGAAGCTTCTGGGTCCGAGGCTAGAGTTAATTTGATTCAATCTTCTTCGCAGTACGTCACTATTTTCCCCATGGTCCAGTCCGACCAAGTGTTGCGTTGCGGTTGTGTTTTGTATAAAATAGTCTGAATTGAGAATTCAGTGCTGCTTTTGCAGTGATTGCTCCCACGTGAGCTTTTAGTGAAAATGAATTGCTGAGTACCTTAGGACTAACATCGAACTTATCTCTGTTCAAAGAGATCAGAGACGACATCCGAACACCACCACGTGTGTATTGTAATGTGTGCTTTGTCTGTACGCATGTAGTCTTTCTACATTCACCCATCTTTGTCTTATTACATTAAACGGAGCTGTGTCCGAGATTTTTATTCGTAATGTAAAGAGTTGTAGACATACTTGAAAAAAATTTTGTCATGGATAATGTAGAATAATATTTTGGAGTGTCTGTTCCGTGGGCGGACAAGTGTAATTTGCTGGTAGTATAATCACAAGCGTTTTAAAAAATTTAGTGGTTGCAAGCTGCAGTGACTATTTATGTATCGTATCGGATCGGTACTCCACTACCGTATAGAGATGTGCACTTCGCGACGCTTTCATATACTAGCATTGCCTTTTCGGTAGGTATAAAACTCGTCAATTGTTGAATTGATAGCAACGATACGTCGATGCGTGTATTGTAGTGAAGCAAGAAAACGTGATGCTTTGCTTGCATGCACATCATGCGCCCCAAGTTTAAAAAGTTGATTTATACAAAGTTTGTGCTAGCTATGTCTCAGGAGCATTTGCCATCCCAATTCTTATTCAAACGTGAATTGACAGTTTTTCGTGTGCTCCATATTTTTCAGTCAGGTCGATCGTTGTATAACGACAATAGTTTTGTATTACTACTATTACATAAAGAATAAAGGGGATGTATTATTGAAGATGTGCTCAATGTACTCGAGGTGACGCGATATGTATATACGGGAGACCGAGACAGAGAGTAGGAGAAGAATAGAATAGATTCTGCACACTTTTCTGTATGTATAGTTTCCATTGTGATATCGGATTTTTTATACTTCTCCTTTCGTGTAGATGTGGACCACTGTGATAAGATAAGTTAGTACAAGGTATATGGGTCGGTCTTTTTAGCTCTGCCGCTGTCTTTTATTTAGCTTACAACTCCTTGCATAGTCTTTCCACTGGTTCTTCAGAGTTTCCACTCCGTGTTTTGTGCGTAGGGGCAAGTCTAAGTACATAATGTAGGTTTGTGTATGTAGGGGAATAACTATGTAGGTAGCGCCTGAGTTAGCTTCGAGTTGAATCGGGGAAAACGGAGCGGGTAACAGATCGATATGCCCCCACTAACACTACATAGTAAGTAGTGAGAAGTATCTAGTACTAGTTATATATACGTGTATTGTAGTAGTAGTAAAGTAACCCGCTCTAAGTGGTATGGTGTCCGATAGATAGGCAGGCCCACGCGAAATTCGTTCCACCGTAGGTTTGGCCCATTCGTTTTACTCGCTAAATGGGCCCACACCTATAAATACTTGACAATATTTCGCTTCATTATACAACCATATTGTATACTTATTACACTGTACAGACTCTAATGTATGTACTATTCTACCAAATCATTCTTCCTCTTTCGTGCACGCTCAATATTCTTATTTTTGGTGAGGGATTTAGCTTTTTTGCTTAGCACTAATTTTAGTATTATTTTTCTAGAAACGATTGAATTATGATACAGTAGATATAGATGTTGTACAGTGTTATGAGTATACAATAATATTAGTTTTTGTAGACTTTAAGTCTAAATATTATTAAGGAAGCGAAACATTGCAGAGAGTGATACTCACGCCAGTTCTCAGTCCATGGTTGAGTTGACTTTCTGCATGTATTTATAGGTGTGGGCCCATTTATCGACGGTTGGGCCTATTTAGCGAGTGAGGCGATTGGGCCAACCCTACTGTGGAACCAATTTCGCGTGGGTCTATCTATCGGGAATATGGTAGCAGTCATTCAATGCGCCTTGTCTATTACTATCTACAGTATACTCCTATCTGTCTCCTACTGGTACTGTACCAATATGTATGCACCATGATAATACACATTTGCAAAAGTACGTCTACTGCTGCACAGCCTATTTTCTCTGTAGAGAGAATGAAAAGAGGTAGAGTTGGTAGAACTGCTATTTAGAATACCCTTGCGCTCTGTGCTACCACGAGATCGGAGTTATAGTACAGTGTGTTGGTTGGTTCAGCTCTCTGGCCTTACTCATTTTAGTCTAGCAGTGAAGTCAGGGGAAAAGAGACGGGGCGAACCGAAGGAAACAGAATGGAAACGGCGCAGTGAGAACACAGCTGTGTCCAGAGTCCAGAGCAGTTGCAACGAAATTGAAACAGCCAAGTCAAGTGCTATTTTCCACTTTCTCTCTATACCTGCCGTTAAGCAGTACGACCGCTACTTTCTAACCTGACTGTCTGTATTTTTCTTTTCTCTGCTCTCTCTCTCTCTCTCGCTCTCTCTGGTTCGGCCAGACTTCTACATATTATATCTAGTACTAACAAAGTAGTACATACAGAAAAAGTCTGTACATTTGAATCTCACGTAGTAGTGTATGTTTACTACTACTACCGTACTCAGTACTAGTAGTACCACCGCAGATACAAGTTATACTTACTTTACTACTACTGGTAGTAGTACGGTGTGCGGTATTCGTGGTCTATGTAGTATATTGCGGCGTAAGCTTCTTGTGTATGTGTAGGCATACGCTAGACTGAGTCCGCCGAACCAACAACAACTCATCACTGAAGACAAATCGAGGAGTTTCTTTATTTGTCCTTCCTTCCCTTCAACTCCTTGTAGTGTGTTTTAGTGGACAATTGAACAACCGCTTCCATTCCAAGTGTTCATTCCAGAGGACTTAAATTGACTTCCTTTTGTGCTAATAAACATATGTACATTACAGAATTCATCAATCACATTGTTGTGGCTGTTCCATTTATTCTTTCCAAGTGAATAACAACTGTTATCGTGTTTGTTGGCTACTAGAATAATAGTTGGATAGGCAAAATACATCGTTTCGTTTGATAAACCAAGCGAGGTTTGTTTACACGCAAAATAACATTAGTAGTACGTTCAATTTTTATCGTTCAGTTAATTCGTGTACATGTATTAAAACATTGAAGTTCAATTCTCGTAAATTGACATAAAGGGAAGCGTACGCACCATTTAAAAAACACTAATTGAAGAACTATTTTATAGCATTGAGATGTATTTGTGAAGCGTTCAATTTATTATGCGAATTGTGTGAGTTGCAGTGGTGAGGTGCTGAGGTGAATTGTCTCGTTATGTTACACGTTGACTTTGTTCCACTGTGTTGCAAATCTATTCTATTGGATTTTTGTTAAAGTGTACGCTACATGGGTTTTGCGCTACTTGAGGTGCATAGAAAAATATAAGGGCCTGCGTGATATTGTGATAACCTACGATTCACATTTGTTTGTAAAGTTCTTTATGCACAATATTTGGTTGACCTGAACTTCTTATCGGAATCAGTTTTATTGCGAGCATTCGCTTTTGTACTTGGTGTATTTTAAACTGGATTGTACATAAATAGGTGTGCTGTGATGTTTTAGAATTGTGTTGGATTTGCTGCAAATAATTTTGATGTATTGGAGGAAAGCGACGGCTGTGAATTTCCAAGACTTCAGAGGACTGACTCCTTTTGGCCTTGTTTCATTTTTCAGTCTTTATATCTCGACTTTCTCGACGTCTATAGAAACGAAGTGAGGGGAGAGGAAATATCAAGAAAGAACATTACAGGTTACAGTTTACTCGATAGAAAAGCATCATCATCTCATCTGCTGTGTTTGTGTTCGGTGTTGTCTCCCTGCCCTTCTCTTTCTAATACCTTTAAAGTAGAGTTTGATGCTAAAAGAAAGAAAAATGATGTTGGTTATGCACACAGGACAACATGGAAATCCCTTATCAAACTAAGTGTTCTCAAGTACCTGAATTAATTCATTAGAATGAGTGGGTGCTGAAAATAAGAAGCTAAACTGTGCATTACACTGAGCCACGTAGACGTAGAAAGTCAAACAGAGAGTAAGATAAAGTTTAGTAAAGTAAAGCAAACTGTAGGATTTGCAAAATTAAGCCCATTGTTATCTTACGCTACACGTACGTGAACTTGTATGTAGTGCTGTGGCTGTGATGTTCGTGTGCAGAAATATCGAATGTGATTCTGACTGACGTCATTTTAGCTAATTATAGTGTATTTCATAGAGTTATCTACTGTTGCCATCATTTTATATCCATTTAGTGAAGTATACCGCGTTTATATATGTATATATATATATAAATATCATGGTACCCTATAATGTAGTCTGAACTTTGTATGCTCATGTATAAGTAAACCTTATGCGTTGACTTGGAGTTGATGTGTAGATAATTGCGTTCGAGTTTGCTCATCAGGAACATAGACTCGCACACGGTTGTGTAATATTGTTTCATGTGTTCCTAAAAATATTTGCAATGGATATACAATATACGTAATAGACCTCGCTCGTCTTTCTTGCCTTTTACTCTTACTAGCAATTATCCGTGGGATGCTTTCTCCATGCCTGCATACCCTACTACCCTATCTGTGTTTATTAGTAACATAAATATACAGTCTGTAGAATATTATGTGCTGAAGAAACTTGTTTCTCTTTTAGTCTTGCATTGGACATAATTGCTATCAAACTGAGTTAAAGTATATACATATAGGTGCTATGTTGGATGGTTGACTGGTTTCTTTAAAAATGCAGATAGAACTACATAATTAATTGTTGTAATTGCAAAAGTTATCACATTAGAATGTTGTGATAGAGTCGAATAAGATAAAATCACTACTTTTTTACGCTTTATGATGGAGACTGAAAATGAAGTTGGAAAAGTTAAAAATGTAAGTTTTAGAGCTCTTGTAATCACCTTATTTATTTCTGCTTATTATTATTATTAGTTACACATTACAGTTTCTAAAATATTTCGTTGCTGTTTTAAATGAAGATTGCTTCAAAGGAAATATGAAATAATTATTAAAAGCGAACTTAGTACGCGAAACTTTGAGGTTAAGCACAAAGTATTTCTAACTATCAATTATTCTGTCAGGAACGAGCTTTTTTATACATTTTTTAAATATTCAATGGAAAATTTAACGACATCCTTTTGCTTCATCTCACTGTATTCAATGAAAATAAATTTAGCCATTTTAATTCATGCTGCAAAGCATTGTTGTGTAGCATCTTGTAAGTTAGAAGTTAATTTTGGAAATTTAGAACTCCACAAAGCACTAACGATATAAGTAAGTGCATTATATAATGTGTTGTAAGTAATAGTCAGTAATGCTCGTGAAATTGAATTAGGGTTTGCGGATGCTACCGCGCGTCACAAACATATTAACGTATATTTTGATTAGAAATGTTGGTTGGATTATTGTGAATAGTACCTATATAACATGTATCAGTAGACCGTTAGGTGAATGAATTATTCCGTCATATTAATTGTATGTACATTTTGGAGAAGGGAAATACGCAGTAAAATTTTACAAAGAGACAGAGCCAATGACATGTTTTAAATTAAACGTCTCTGTGTTGAAATTGAGTTTTGTATGAATAACATAAAGTGTAGTTCTAGACCGGGATCTGAAAGTAAGAACACTCGCTGTAGCATATCGAAATGGAAATCGCTGGGACAGTCGGCTTCACCGTCACTGAGGATGCATTGTTGTGGGATATTCAGAATCAGGAAGAATTCCGCTTTCACGCAGAGGCATTTTTCTGTGTAAACCATAGCTTGGGTAACATTTTGTATACATTTGTTTAAGTTACAAGGGCTTCGTTCTGTTTCAGTGAAGGGTTCTTGTGATTTTCAGTATATAGAGTGATCTAATTTTATAGAGCGGTATTATTTTCGGTCTTATAAAACGGGTGTGATTTTCGGTCGCATAGAAGGTGTGATTTTACAGTGATTGTCGGTCTTAAAGAGGGTGTGGTTTTCGGTCTTGGAAAGGGGTGTGATTTTACAGTAATTTTAGGTCGCACAAGGCAGTACGAATTTTTAGCATGTAATGTTTTGTCGGGATCATAGAGTAAGTCGCATTACTTTGTACTCAATTCTTGAACGGGAAGCTGACTAATGTAAAAGCCCTTCGTTTTGGTAACCCCCGGGGGAAACTTGTAAGAGATTTCTGTTCGTTAGTTTTTCAGTCTTGTACCTTGGAAGCTGCGTATAGTAGTTTCTTCGTCCTTTTATTGAATTGATGAAAGCTGTGCAATCTATAATAAAATTATACGCTTCACGGTTTCACTGTTCATGTTTAAGTAGTATAAGGTATAAAAAGATACATCAACCTTTTAGCTCCTGACGAGGCAGTGAGAAGAGAAGGTAGTCTGAATATGCTCGACTCGAATCACATCAACATATATTTTACAGTTTTCTGATAGGCAACCAGAGAAAGGAAATGCGAGGGGATTCGATTAGGTGTCGGTGGAATGGATCGATAGAATATTCATATATCCTTTGTAGTTGTTATTAACTAATACCGCATCAGGGTCAGAGTATCGTCTTTCTCCTTTTCGTAGCACGGAAAATACTGCTGTTGGTATTCATACCACATTGAAGCTACTCTGTACATACCATATATATAGTTATGTGTAGCTCTTATAAAGAGTGTCAACATTTGCGGAGCCTGTTAGACAAGTTTAAATAGGGCAAGTGAAGACGTTGATGTCTAATGTATTTGGAGAAAGGCGCAAGGAGAGAGTGGGAGAGAAAGGAGAGAAAGGCCAAAGCTTCTTAACTGACCGCAGTAGAAGAGTTTGCACACTGCTCCAGTTTACTATTGTTGATGCGTGCTGTTAGAAATTGCTGGGTGGCATCGCTGAAGCACTTGTAGAGTGTGTTGCACATTGCACACAAGATATATATGCAAACCGTGTTTGTTCTAATAACCACCCTGGGTATTTCGAAAATTGTTTTGCTCAATAGAAAGTTTTAACTTTACAGAGGCCTATCAATACAACTTTTTAATATTTAATTCTGTACGTAGATATAATTTATTACAAACTTTCTATTCTGAATAGTTTGTCCTGCGAAAGACGTAACGAACTGTAGTAACACAATGTAAGAGCGTATTTGATATTTATGAAAAATAAGATCTGACGTCCAAAGAACTGAATTTTTTTTACAAGTTATGAGCACATCATATTTGAAAGCATGATCTCAGTTTTTAAAATTTGGTGTGATTATGTGTGTATGTTCCAATCATTGTCGACTTTCTTTGTACAAAAAGCTCCGGCCTTTTTAACCCCAATGTGTATTATGCAATTACAGTACGCAATTTACTTCAATTTCATATCAACTTAAACCTTACGAACTGAAATATTTTAGTAAATATTATTGCAACAGCTGCATAAAACAATTTTTAAGTAATTTTGGCACCGTCCTTTCGATATCTATTTGAATATGGGTAAAATGTTGTTAATTTTTAAAGTTGGATTGCGGAAGATATGATTGTTTCAGTTTGGGTGGCAACATGGGTTTTAGTTTGCTCATATAAGTTTAAATGTGCAAACGGAGAATTTGCTAAAAAATGTGAAACCATTATTTTCTTTGTAAACGAATTTTACCAAAATATGTTACAGATTGATTTCTAATAGTTACTTACATATTCAGTTTTGTCAGAGGCGTTTATTAAAACAAACACGGTAGTATGTATTTGTAATCACAGTGCAGGTTGCCATAAACTAAAGAAGCAGCAATTTGAGAGAGGACGGTAAGAGACATGGGTTGGAAGTGTATGTTAAACACATCCTTTCGTTATTCATTTAGCTGCCTTATAGTGTCAACGTGAATCAATACATCACGGACCAAACAGTATCTGGCTGTGCTGAGAGTCTGAGATTTTATTGGAAAAATGATTCGCATAGAAAATTTGCTTTTCGTAAACTCTGTTTACATATGTAGAGCTGGTGGAACCACAGTATACTCTTTTAAAGGCAGCGCTTGCTGACACAAGATGGAAATGGAGATTGATAGCAAGTGTACTGAATAAAGTGGAGTTTATGCAGACAGTAGGCAGAGCAGTGGAGTTTGCCTGTAGAATACTGACGTGAAATCTGTAAGCCGGAACTGTGCTATTTTATGTTTGTGACTCAACTCTGGTAATCCTTCATGAAATCCATATCTGATTGAAAAGCACGGAGATAAAATGGGTTTTTTAATGTCTGTAATCTGAATCGATGAACGAACGCACTTCTGCTT